>JAOBBC010196062.1:0-18028 GCA_025388495.1 Curcuma longa | reverse complement strand
TAAGCAGATGGCGCATCTACTATAGTAAAGGGGACGCGCCGAGTCATTTTCAAGGGTTCCTCTCCTAGCGAGATTGCTAGGGTGATTTGTCCAAGCGGCCGCACTTCATTCCCCGTGAATCCGAACAGCGATGTAGCCATAGGCGCCAAGTCGGCATCATCAATCTGCATCTGAACAAAAGCCTTCTTAAAGATGATGTTTACCGAACTGCCCGTGTCGACGAAGACACGGGCGATGGCATAGTTAGCAATGGTGGCATGCACGACCAAGGCGTCATCATGTGGAACTTCCACTCCATCCAAGTCTTGGGGCCCGAATTCGAGGATCGGACCTTCTCCCTGCCTGCCTCTGCCGACACCGTAGACCTCTAGTTATCGGCTGTGGGCTTTTCTGGCCGGGTGAGAGTCTCCGTCCGTTGCTCCCCCCGTAATCATGAGGATGATGCCTCGGGGAGGGTTGCCATGGTTGTCATCGGGGGCGTTCTTGGGGCGAGGGGGCCTTGGTTCTCTAGGAGCCTTGGACCGAGGAGTAGGTTCTACCCGCCTTGGAGAACGGTCTCGGGGATGAGCGGATCGAGGCGATGGGGGTCACGATCCAGGACCAGCCCGCTCGGCGGCGGGCCGTCTCTGCCTCGGAGTGGGAGATCTCCGCGCCCGCTAATCAGTAGCTAGGCGTAGCTCTCGGGGATATTGATGGCATTCACTGGTGGCGTGGCTTCGAGACTGATGGTGTGCGCAAAACCGGGGGACCCACCGTGAGGTTCTGGCAGGGGAACTAGGTTGGCTAGCCACCTCGTGGATAGTCTTGGTTTAGCCGGCGCCGGCAGGTGGTCCGAGTCGGGCCTGGGCAACAGCTGTGACGCTGGTTTTCGATCGGCTCGAGGGGCAGAGGGAGGATGTCGATGAGATGAACTGCTGTGGACGGGGTCAGTTTCCCTGTGTCGTGCGGACTGAACCTCTTCCACGTGGATGTATTTGTCGGCCCGACTTAGCAAAACATCGAAGTTCTCGGGAGGCCTCTTGATCACCGATCTGAAGAAGTCCCCCTCCGTCAAGCCTTGGGAGAAGGCGCTCACGAGAACTTCCGAAGATGCAGCAGGCACCTCCTGTGCCACTTGGTTGAATCGGTGCACGAAGTCCTTTAGAGACTCTCGGGCTCTTTGCTTTGTGGCGAAAAGACCCATTATTGTCTTGTGGTATGTCTTGTTGGTGGCGAAGTGCCGCAAGAAAGCGCCTTTGAAGTCGCCAAAGGACCGGATGGAAGATTGAGGAAGCCGATTGAACCATCTCAGAGCTGATCCGACCAGGGTGGTCAAGAAGACACGACACTTGATGGCGTTAGTGTATTGATGCAAGAGAGCGGCGTTCTCGAATCGGCCTAAATGGTCCTCGGGGTCAGTGTTTCCCGTGTAGTCCAAGAATTGCGGCGTTCTGAAATGTCGGGGCAGTTCTTCCTCAAGGATTCGACGTACGAAGGGCGAGCTCTCGAATCCCCTTCCCTCTCCCGTCTCGGGTCCTTTTCCTCGGGCTGGTTCCCTGATTGGAGTTTGTTCTGCGGCCGACTCCATGGAGGCATCATAATAGTCTGCTTCCGGCAAGGGTCTCAGGGAGGGGGCTTGCGGGGTTTCTGCCCCAGCCTGCTGTTGCCTAGTTGTTATCGGGGGAGCCTCCTCGGCCGGGGCGGGGATGCGTGAGGGAGGAGCCGGGGCTTCATGTTGACTTCGGGTAATGGCCAAAAAGGCGGTCGCTATCCTCCGATCTAATTCCTCCTGCGTCAGAGTGATGAGCTGAGGTTGTTGCGATTCACCCATGGGCACGTCTTGATTCGGGACTTGTTATCTTCCCACAGACGGCGCCAAAATATGTTCCCGTCAAGATCAACTTCTGGATGCACGACCTAGCCTCAGCTACACACCGGACGGAAGGCGGACGAAGATGTTGTGGATCGCCGGGACCTGTGAACACAGACACCTTGAGAAGGAAGGTCGGGATGACCGGCGCGACCACTCCGATGCCTAAGTCAGTCTTTGAGATGAGGAAGAAAAGAAGTGAAAGCGAAATAAAGAGAAAACAGAGAATGCATACCTCCCCTCAGCGAGGGGGCTCGTCCCATATATATGGGGGGAAGGAGGTCGTACCACGGAGAGAGTAAAGTGAGGGTTACTCTATGGGTGAGGTCCGTACGAGCAGGGGAGTGGCGTATGAATGATGGTAGTACCTTCGAGGACAGAGGTGTATGTCAAGCGGCGCCCTGCCATACCTAGCAAAGGAATGTCAGAGACCGGACTACTGTACAAATACGGGGAGTGGTCAAGGAAGTAGAGAGAGGTAGACAGTTGTATAATTCGACTCTATTCCCGCCTTGTTCCGACTTGGCCTTTGGGGCGACTCGGAGATGTTAACAAGTGAGCTGGCAAGGAGTCGGCTTGGAGATGTCCTCCGAATCCCCTACTGACGAACCGGTCTGGCGGACTCGAATCGGGCCTACCCGGAGAGCTATCTGAGGATTCGGATTCGGGTCGCGGGACTCCAGTCGTACGCTTGAAGGATGTCGACTCGGGTCGGACATCCTACGCGATCAAATCCGCCTCCGTATCTTACGACCATAACAATGACAATCAGATCATATCAAGGTCAACAATAAGTATCAAGTAACGAGTCAAGCAACGAATGCAAATAGGATAGCAATAAGATAATCAATAACAAGATTATATTAAGTCATGCACTACAAATAAGACCTGTGTTGACCAAGCACAGGAGTATCCACCTAGTAAGACGCAGTTCAAAATAAAAACCTCTCCATATAACAAGATCTACAAATCAAGATTCTGTAATTTACACAAAATGCAACACCCTCTTAAGTTCAATCCGTACAACCATAATCATTAAATTAACCTAATCTAATTACTCAACCGGATCAAGAGTTAACTCTAACCCAAACCAACTCATCATTTCCAATTAATCTAATTAAACTGATTAATCAATTATTAACTAATTAATACTTTAACCGACTCATTAATTATCTATTTAATGTTATTTAACTATCAGCAAATCTTAATCTAATATATCAATCATAACAACCAATCAATCTAAATCTATTAACCCTAACGTTAACCGGATCTAATCACAACTAACCACATGAATTTAATTAGACTCATTCCACTCTTAATCACACTCCCTCAACCGGATCCCATAGTAAGACCAGCCATGAAACCCTATCAATCATCATCCTCACATCAACCAATCCCACAGAATCATCAAACCCGGTCATGAACGAATCCAACCAAAACTAAAACTCCCAATAGCCAACAAACTACACCTAGCTCAATCGATTCCCAACAATAACGACTCTTCCACAAATCAGTTTAATCCCCAATCGAACAAACCCTAATCTCAATCGAACAGTAAACCCAATCATCCTAAGAAATCCAATAGAACAGTATTGGTCCAAAACCCCCACAAAATCGGCTTTACAAATTCAACCTCCACATCTCACATTCGATCACAACAATAGGAATTAATCAGATTCAAGAATGTTTACCTCCAATCAGAAACCCTAAAATCAAGCTCCGATTGGCGGTGACGAACTGTAAATTGTTCGGCCGTCTTGAGGAAGGAGGCAGCGGCTCTAAACAGAAAGGAGGAGAGGAAGAGGGCACTGTGAGGAAGTCAACGACGGGGTCTTCTCCAAGCGATGGCGGCAAAGGGTGCGGTGGTGCTGAACAGAGGGTGATCGCATGGTTGGCGGCAGCAGGCGTCTTCTCCACGCGGCAGCGGTGAAGGATGCGGCGATGCTGAGCAGAGGGCAATCACATGGTCGGTGACAGCAAGCGTCTTCTCCACGCGGAGGCAGTCATGCTATGTAGAGGGGATGGCGGCTGCTCGATCTTGGGTTTGGTCCGTCGGTGCTCGGCTTTTAAAGAATGAAAGCCGCGGGGTTTTCGGCGCCGAACGCAGGCGTGCAATGGCATCCACATCGGTTCTGGCAAACTCGGTTCCTGACGTCGCAGGTCACACGGAGGGGCCGACGGCCGTAGGTCGCGGGTTGCGCGGGAGGCAGCGTCGGCGTCGCAGGTCACGCGGAACAGGGGAAGGCAAAATAAATTTGCAATTTTAGTTTTAACGAGGAATAAATAGTAACTTTCAAACAAGTTAGTGTTTGGGCTAAACCGAATTAAAACCTAGGATTTACTATAATGATTGAACGAGTTACTATAGCAAACTAGATTCAATCTTAGTTCACTTGGTTCACTAACCAAACGACCTCCAATTTGATTCAAACTAGTTTTGTTTGATTCGTCTTTACAAGATGAATCTTTCCATCTCTTTTATTTTATCAAAACTTCTTCCATCCCGAACCAAACCAAGTTGGTTCAATTTGGTTCAAACTGAATCGTTTGGTTCACTAACCAAATGACCTCTGATTTGACCCAGATCAGATTCATTGATTTCGTCTTCGCAAGGCGAGTTCCATTCTCTACCACTAGCAATTTACATGTTTAACCTAATTCTAGATCTGACCCATTAAGCTAAATGGACTTGACTAATTTGAGCTTCAACCCACTCAATCTGGCCCAATTAAAAACTCAGCCTTTAATTGGTTAATCCTAATCATAAAAGTTCTAGTATCTTACATAAACTTTAATTATCTCAATAAATCATATCTCAAGAACTACTACTTGGGCCAAAGGATTGATCATCTCATCAACTCAATAGTCAGTTACGATCTTATTTGCATAACGGATGCATACTGAGGATATGTACACTGTTGGAGCCCCTAAGTGGTATAGTGTGACTATGACTTTTGATATTTGGGCAAAGGATTTAAGTTAGGGTTTACGTTTGGTTTGAGTTGTGTGTCTCAGTATGTAGAGACTTAGGTATGGGACATCAAGTCCAAAGTAGATCAAAGAACGATAGTATAGGATACCTGCAGATGAAGAGCATCGAAGGCGACTATACCAGGAAGAAAAAAAGAAGCAAGCGAGCTTGAAAATTGACACAAAAATGAGCCAATGGACTCAATGCATCTAAGGTATGAGGAGTTTGGCAGAAAACTATACAAGTAGAAAGGCAAATGACATGAGAAAGGATAAGAGGACTTAGTGCATCAAAAGGATGAGAAATTAGACAAAAGACCATTGGAGATGGCGGAAGGCAACTGTTGTGGGATGGTTATTGAGTGAAGAACATGTACTCAAGCGAGGGTAGAACTCAAACTAGGCAAACTAAACCATTAGATGGATAAATTAAATTATTAGTCAACTAGAGCAATCGACTAAGATAGTCAATTAGAAAACCTACTAAAAGTTTGTTTCAAATGATGTAAATGATTGCAAGTATAGTAAACTAAAGATTTGTAATCAATTGATTGATGCAGGAATATTCGAGGAATTAAAGAAAAAGGTCTCAAGTGCGGAACTTAGTCAAGGCATTCAATTGGAGATTAATGACTAGTCAACTAATGACCTTGGATGGATTCATAATAAGATTCTGGGTGAAATAGTTGCACTAGTTGGCTAATGAATTTTGATTGAAGGAATAGTCCCATGAACCTATCATGAGTGGGAGAAATAGACATATCAGTTGACTAATGATGTTTCAACAGTCGATTGATATACACAATGTTAGAAAATTTCTTGTTAGTGAAGCTCTTCATAGAGGAGGTGTTTAATTAGGATTTAGAAATTTAAACAGAAGTAACAATTTACAAAAACAGAGTCATTCTTCATTATATTCATGAGCCTTATTGATGTTACCTTAATTCCTACAATGCTAATCAGGTAAAAGGTTTCTCCACCTTTAATATTTTATTGAAAGAATAAAAGTAATGAATTTCAGGAATGATTGTCCTAAGGATAATAGGCCATGAATGTAGTGATTTTAGGGAATTGTGAACCACATTAAATAATGTATTTCTAGTATGATTTTACTTCTGCTTTTATGTTATTATCACTACTAATATTTATTGCTGAGATTGCAACAAGAGAAAAAAAAAAGTTTTTAATTTGCATGCAAATAGGCTATTCATCCCTCCCCTCTAGCGATTTAACACACCTATATGGGACCAACAACTAGAACTCTCTTTTGAAGATTGATTAGAATAATATTTTGTTACGCTGTCATGCCCTTTAGGTTGAAAAATATAGGAGAAATTAATCTAAGATTTATAAATAAGATCTCTAGCCACCAGATTGATTGAAATATCAAAGTACACATGGATGGCATTCTAGTGAAATTGGCTCGAGCAGTCAACCTCATCTCAGACCTAGAGGAGACCTTGAGATGACTAAGAAGTACAATATAAAGTTAAACTCTAGCAAGTGTGTATTAAAGGTCCAATTGGAAAACTACATAGTGATGAGAAAGAGATTGAAAATCAATTGGTAGAAGTTCAAGACATGAGTTATCTTTTGTGGCAAAAGATGAAGTCGTCCATCACCTTAACGACCCCTCTAAGATTGTCGCACACATTCTAGTAAATCACGGGGGGCATTTTCCCTAACACAATGACCCTTTTGCATGGGAGAGGTCAAGCACATAGCGAAGTATTTTGCACCCGTTAGGAATTGATTCCAAGACTCATTATGACAAACACCCATGCAGGTACCAACTATGTAAACCCATGGGGGCATGAGTTATCCTTGAAACCTATAAGAGGTGCAATACTTCTCTCAAAATTAACTGTGTAATAATTTTGACTAGTAGTAATTTTATCCAAAATTATTAAGTATATTAAAATTTCTATATGATCAATCTCTACCAAAATTATATTTTAAATTTACATATTATTCAATTTTCTAAAAATTAATTTCTTCTTAAATTTATAAATTTTATATCTTTTTAATTTTTATTATTTTAATATATATATATATATATATATATATATATATTGCAGTATTTTTGTAAAAAAATTATATATTTTTTAAGATAATTTTTAAAATTTATAACTTATATACTAGTTTTAAAAATCTATAACTTTTTTTATATTACTTTACTTCCTTTTATTTTAAAATTTTATTATTTTAAATTTTTTTACTAGAGTACCAAATAATCTACGTAATATTGTGATAGCACAATCGCATGAAAGCTTATTTACACTTTGTGAATTGACTTTAATAATTCATTTATAATTAGAGAATTTATTAGTGATACATTTGTGGACAATAAATTTATGAATAATGACTAAAATATAAAAAATTAAAAGTAAGTTACATTGTGACAAAAGATGATGAATAAGAAAATTGATTGGTGATTTTAATTCATGTTCAATAAATAAAATAAAAAATAGTTGATTATATAGTAAAACTAAATATATCAAATGAAAAATGTAAAGTTGAAATATAAATTATGTTATATTTTCTTTCTTTATGCTTCTTATTTTTTTTCTTAGCCTCTAAATTTTCATGCAAATGTTGACATCAAAATTATAATCGATTTCAGTTAGTACATATAGTTGTTTAGAGTTCTTCAACTTAGTTGATATTGAGTTTGACATTTTTGTTTAACTTGTGGCCTTTTAGTGTTGTATACCTTAACTATGTTTTCTATTTAAAAAGAAATGAACATATGCATCCTTGAACACCTATTGATAGCATGATTCTTAATTATCTATAATTATAATGTTATCAAGTAGAAGAATAACATGGCATATTTAGTTGAAGACAAAGATCTTAAGTACAACACTAGATCTTCATAAATGGTGATTAGGGCAATAGTTCCCCTTTCATATGGATTAGAAGCTAAGCAAAAAAACTTATGTTAGATTTCTGTAGTAGGAATCCTTCTAACAATAGACAAACTATCAGTTAAAAGTGATCACAGCAACCACAAGCACACAATCTTCTCAATAACCACTCACTCAAGATCTTTAGACATGCTACAGGATAGGCTGCAGCTTAATGCCTAGGGGAAACTAAAAACAAGTTGAGAAGGCAGGCAATTAAGAACATTTGAAGAAGACTGATAATTTCATGAACATAGTTAACTTACACAGCACCACAACGAACAAGTAGAAGTGGATGATGGTTATCGTAAATCCTAATCATGCTCAGTGAGGTACCTCTCAACAATTGCAGCATGTACAACAACCCCAATTAGAAGAATATCTTCGTCGATCATAAAATATGGAGAATGACCAGTATGGATGGACCCCAATGTCTCATTCCTAACGCCAATGTAACAAAAGGCTAATAGAATGACTTCAGAGTAGAAAGAGAAGTTTTCCACGCCCATCATTGGTGGGCCCACCATGAAATTATGGGAACCCAACAAATGGATAGCTATGTTCTTCACATGCTCATACATGGAGTGCTCATTGACTATAGGTGGGCAAAACCTCTCTTTCTCAAAGAAGTCCACAGAAGTTGTGCACCTATAGACATTAGACTGCTCTAGAATTACCTGTACAGAAGTACCTTTATATGAATAGTTATAATGCAAAGTTTGTAAAAGAAAAAGAAATCTTATTATCGATAGAGATGTCCGATCTTGCCACTAACCTGTTCTATCCTGTGCTGAATTTGATAAAAGCTTGTATTAGAGAAAGCCCTAAAGGTTCCACCAAGGGTTGCAAAATCAGGAATCAGGTCAAGATTGTTGCCACTATTGAATGAGGCCACTGAGACGACCTGAAACGTATCAGAAAATAACACTATTGAGAAAAAAATCAACTAAAGCAGCAATGAATAGATCAAAAGTTTCATTAGCTAGTTAAATTCCTCGGTGGTTCATCTTCAGATGACTAACGTTTAACTGTATGAGGAATGCTGCAAACTTTTCCAGGTTAGGAAGCAGGCATATGAATCTTCATATAACTAGGTAGTTGTTCCATCTCAAATACATGTTCTGTTACAAGAATGTGCAACTAACATTGCACCTACATAAAATACTACCAAATAATTTATAGTTTTCTCGCTAAACCATATTAACATTGGCTTCATGTCTCTAAAAAGATTCAGATTCATAAAAGATTGTGTTGAACTAAAAGCACAATTGATTTTAAGCATAATAATTGAACAAATGTATTAAACAAAAGAACAACAGAAAAAGTATTTAGGTCTTCATATCAAAATTTTTAACAAAAACTATTCTTTTGGATCATGAATCAAGTTATTAATTATATGGATTATAGGAAAAAATGATTTAACTTGTGAATCGAGAGGGTTGGCTTCATGAGAGACAATATTATATAGGCTTATTACTATAGCTGAGGTAACCAATATGGGATCACCTGAATGGTGTGGATTTCCAGCATGCCCTTCTTTGCTCTTTATCAATGCTTTGAAGAAACCACATCCACCAAGTAAAGGTCCCGTCCTGGAGCCAATAACAGAAGTACCGCACTCATGATAAACATGAGCAACAAAGATAGCCTCAACATCTTCCAAAGCACCATATATCCTCAATCATTCTTTTCACACCAATTCTAGCTTCTTTTGTAGGGTGAAAAGAAACTTAATAGTTCCCTGCATCCAAGGAAACAGAATCAATGGAGAGAGATTGGCTCACACATGACTGTTATTCCAATAGTGATTTTTGAGGATAGAAGCGGTGAAGGAACAAAAAATGTAATAAATAAGGTTCCACTCTTAACCAACCATACTTTGCAATGGCATCATTCTGACATGAGAAACCATACTTCTGATCACTTCAAACCCACAACAATTAGGTTGATGCACCAAAACCTTTGGCATAATCACTGAGCCAACTGTTATCAAGATGTAATTTATGAAAAAACTAAAAATAAGATTGTCCAAGTACGAACTGAAAATCCAAAATGTTCTCTATGTTGATCATCTACATTTTGAAATACAAACAAATCAACGGGAACAAAGATGAGCAAAGGCCTTATAAGAGGAATAATGTATTACTGATGTATACTAGTTTAAAAGAATGATCCCTGATTGGGAAGGTGAAGTGGGCCATTAACCCATGACCCAAGCAATTACACATATGTGAATAGCTACAATCTTCTACAAAAAGGTGGATCCGCCACCTTAGCGGCCCCACACGGTCGGCCCCATGACCATTGTGAGGAGGTAAATCGAGAAAGTGTAATTGGTTACGATGCAGGAGGGTATTGCCTGGCTTCGCCAGGATTCGAACCCTTGCCCTCTTCTGCAAGTCTGCTGCATCGTAACCAACTCACCTATGCCCCGGGGGCAAATAGCTACAATCAATACTTCGTGATGATGTGTTGATAAAAGTGATTAAGTACACAAGGACACCAATAATGAAAGATGGGAATGTTAAACTTCAACATAATCTTGGTAACCAATTAGATTATTTTCTTAACACACATATCACAAAGAATTAACTAAATGTAGTAAAAGCACTTGCCCTCTATCATCATCATCACTACATTGTGCTTGTCCTAACTATTTAGGATCAAATTAATGGGGCATGTTAGCCCTATGCAAGGAAGCTGATGTGCAGGGTTTCTTTAGGGTGGCCTCTTAAGTCCACCTTTGCAAACCAAGGAACTCGAGTAGCCAAAGAACTTCATGTTACTTACAAGTGATGAGTTAGCCTCACAAAAATAGGGTTACTTATGTTTATAGGTTTGGAGAAATGTTGATTTTGAATGTCTAGACCTAACACAACTTTCATGTAAAAGAGAAGGATTGTCAAACATGAATTGATTCATCAAATTATTGTACTAATATTAGATTGTTTAACGGACGAAATACATTTCAAGGTTTGATTACAACGTCTCAACAAGAACCATTATATCTTCATAAGAATTTTAATATAATATTAAATATGCAAGAGTTATCACATCATATATGTCCCAAGCATAGTGTTCATTGAAAGGTCTCACCTCTAAGGTAGGTCTTCATTTGTTAGTCTTCAATCCACATGCCCAAAGGTTACTTCCCTTATGGTCTTCATCAACCTCTAGGCCCCGCATCTCCAAGTCTTCAATCCACATGCCTAACTGATGCTTCCCTTTAGGTCTTCATCAAGCTCCAAGTTCCTCGAGCAACTTGTATATATTGAGTCTTTAAAGCATAGTGTAAAACCTTCAACTTGGCCACATTAAATCATTCAATAATATAATTCAACCTAGTTTGAATCACAAGCTCTCTAATTGCAATTTGTTAAGTTTTTGCACACTTAATTTACAAGTCCACCATAGAAAAATCATTGTAGGTTATTATTGGTTAACATGATTTAATTAATATTTGTGAGTTATACTCTTAAAAAATTAAGATTGCATGTGCCACTTATTATCGAGCATGTTGCTATGAAAGTTAATAATCAAGTGCTATGGGACTTATATATCAACATATATCACACTGTCGATTCATTTAATAACCACTTGGATAAAAAAATATATATGTGCATAATAAAACATCAATTGATAAGGTTTCTGAATTTGGTGTGACTTGGAATGGTTTTGGCTATATCAAATCATATATTTTAGTAAAACAAACATTAATTCAAGTTGTAAGAAAATATCATGATACAAGAAATGATAAAAGAACTAAATCAAAAGCATTAGAAATTAAATTACATTAAACTCTACTTCATTTAATACACAGTGAGAGATAGGGATGGGCATAATGGGGTTGGTGGCCTTCCCTAAATTTTTTATTTTCTTTAAATAATAATGTCTTATTAATATTTTTTAAAAAAAATTAATTTTCCCTCTTAAAAAAATGATAATATATACAGTGTCAAGACAAACATTATCTAATGTTGTCACCTGTTAACAGTTGATGAAATAGTCAATACGATTTTTAATAAAGATAAAACATTAAAAAATCTAAATTAAATCAAGAAATAATTTTTGATGAACCAAGCATCAATTTAGGGAGAGACTTAAGGGAAATAAGAGATGATCTAGATAAAGTAAGACCGGAATAAAATAAACAAGAAGAAGAAGACAATAATCAAATTATAGGAACATCTATGATAAACTTAAGTCACTCAATCAATCAAATATTGGTGATCTCAATCAAGGAGTTAAAACAATATCATTTTATAGAAATACAAGTCAAATTGTACTAATATCAACATTTGAATTCAAAATCATAGATGAAGCTTTGCTTGATCCTGATTGAGTAATATCAATGCATGAAGAACTAGCTCAATTTAAACGAAATCAAATCTGAAACTTAGTATCTCCACCAAAAGATAAAACTATCATAGATATTAAATGAGTTTTCCGAAATAAATTAGATGATAAAAGAAATATTGTAAGAAAAAAAGCTCGTTTAGTAATAAGAGGTTTTAGTCAAGTAAAAAGCCTAGACTATGATGAAATATATGCTCCAATAGTTAAACTTAAATCCATTAGAATATTGCTAGCTTACACAACACAAAGGATTTAAATTATATTAAATGGGCGTTAAGTCCATATTTTTAAATAGTTTCATTAAAAAAGAAATATATTTAGGTCAATTACCTAGATTTGAACACTTAGAATATTCAAATCATATAATTAAATTAAAAAAGCTATTATATGGATTAAAATAAGCATCTAAGGCTTGGTATGAAAGGTTATCAACTTACCTAATATCTAAAAAATTTAAACAAAGACAGATTGATTCCATATTATTTGTCAAAACATTTGAGAAAGATATTCATACCCTAAGTTTATGTAGATTTGAATCAATTAATACATAATTTCTAAAAGAATTCATACATCTAATGGAAAATTAGTTTGAAATGAACCTAATATGAGAACTAATATTCTTTTTAAGCTTACAAATAAAACAAACAAAGAATGGAAACTGTGTACATCAAAATAAATATATCAAAGAATTAATGAAAAAATTTAGCATGAAAAATACTAAGGAAATAAACACACCTGTGGCAACAAATATTATATTAGATAATGATCTAGAGGGAAAGTCTGTATATCTAAAGTATTATAGAAACATCATAGGAAGCTTACTATACCTAACTGCTAGCAGACCTGACATATTATTTATAATAAGTATGTGTGTAAGATATCAATCTTATGCTAAAGAATCTCATCTAATGACTATTCAAATAATAATTAGATATCTTAAAGGAATAATAAATGTATGCATGTGATATCCTAGGACTAATAATTTTAAATTAAGAGGTTTTTCTAACTCTTCTTTTCTTCTGCAAGTCTGCTAAGGTTTTTCTAACTCAAACTATATATGTTGGCTATAAATTAAATAGAAAAAGTATAAATATTGGATGTCAATTTTTACGACCATTTCTAGTCAATTGGTTTAGTAGAAAGTAACTTTGTGTTGCATTATTAACAACTGAGACAGAATACATAGCAATGAGATAATATATAGCACAACTTTTATAGATAATGCACACATTAAAAAACTTTGAATTAAATTATAAAAATATTAAAATATTTATTGATAGCATAAGTTCAATAAATTTAACTAAAAATCATATACATCATTCAGGAACAAAACACATAAATACAATTTTGTTAGGAAATCATGTAGCCAAATGGAATATTATACTCGACTACGTTAAATCCAAATCAAACTTGGTTGATATATTTATTAAACCCTTACTTGAGGTTGAATTCAACACTCTAAGAAGACAATTGAAAATGTACTTAGTAGAATAGGATTTTTTTTTCTTCTAAAGTACTAATACATGTGATATTTACTTATGTGAACAAAATGAAACTAGCCTAGGTTATATCGTAGATTTCAGAAATATATAGATCTCGGCAGTCTTTACATCTAACAAACACCTAGATTTAACTGTGTATTAAGCCATGAAGATGGGTATGAGATGTTATGATTTGACTCCAGGTTCCAGATGTAGACTAGTGCATCAAGAATCAAAGGGGTATAAATCAAAATTGAACACTTCGATGATAAACTCAGAACTAAACTTGATGATTAATAAATATCATTTGAGTTTAAAAAAAAGAGAGAGTTAGAAATTTTAATGAAGGATAAATTTTTAGATGAATATATTATTATTTTAAAATAAATTTTGAAAATTACTTTGAAAATATACTTGATCGTTGTATTTTTTGCATTTTAAAATTTAATTTGTTTTGATCCCTATTTTGATGTGTGTCAAAGGAGACACTTGGGTTTAAAGTTTGAGTTAAGTGAAATTGAATTTAGATTTAAAGTTAAGTTAAACTTAAGTTTAAATTAGATTTTTAACTTAAAGCTAAGTTTATTACTTGCTACTTAAATTAAGTTTGTTAAATATTTTTGATTTAAGTCTTGGTCTAAGTTTAACTTAAATGCTATGACCTAAGTTCAAGTTTTGATTTAAAGTTTAAAGTTTTTTAAACTTTATGGTTTTATTAGAGAAGGTATTTTGTTCTCTAACTTGAAACTAGGTTGCCAAATACAAAAAATAGGGAGACTATTGGTATAGACAATACCGATAATCAAACTCATATTTTGATGCATGATAAAGGGTTTAAACTTAGACGTTATACATCTGATATGTACGTTGAGTGTGCAAGAAACTTGACAGGGAAAGACCTAGTGAGTCAGAAAGATCGAACACTAGGCAGCAAAGTCCTAGGGGATTAGACACTAACAGTAAAGTCTTAGTAGATCAGAAGGATCAAACACCAAGTAGAGAAAGACCAGATGAGTTGATCTAATAGAACACACTTGATAGGTCAGCTGGATTGGACATCAAGTATGAAAAATCCTAATAGATAGATCGGTACTAAACAAAGAAAGTCCAAACATGTCAGTTGGAGCAGATGTTTGACAAATAAGTTCTTAAAAGACCTTTCAGATTGGAAGGTAGTGAGAGCATGCCCTATTTTGAAACAAAACACTTAGGCAATGATCCAACTAAGAAGTCACCTCATATTTCTAAGTCAATATCAAACAATCTTACTGTCAAAATAGAGCATGCACAAATTTAATTGTTTCTAACTCTATTTTACAAGACTATCTTATTGTTATGTACTAACTTTGTCTTACAGAAAAATAATCGACCAAATGTTTCAATCAACTAGACAAGGAGGATTGATTGATCGATTGTTATGGATAAGGTTGAGCAAGATTGGATGCGGCTCTAGAAGGAAGTATCAGGATCGATCGATTTATAAAGGATCAGTCGACCGAGTCTAAAAGGAAACCAAAGATCAGATGTGATAAGATCTAAACAGCAAAGGAAACCTCGAGGGATTAGCCGATCGATAAGGTTATCAGTTGACCAATCAAGCGAATTTTGCAGGGTTCGATTTGATCGAATCAAGCAAGTAAGAAAAGATTGAGTTCAATCGACTGATCTAGAGGATTAGTCGATTAGAAAATTCAAAAATCAAGTACTGATTTGAAACAATTGGATCCAAGATCAATCAATTGAATGTGGTTCAGTCAACCAATAGAAGACTATAAAAGAAGCTCGAGTTCCAAGACTCAACAATTAATTCTCTACAAGCCAATCCTTTCATTCTCTATTCTTTTCAAGTGCTAACATTGATATGATGAATCTCTCCGACAACCCGACAACCAATATGAAGTTCTATACTTTATCATTGTGAATAACTCTTTTATATTGCACTTCATTTTATTAGAGGAATAATAGTATTGTTATTATCCTTTATTTTTCTAGGAGGTTTTATTTGCCTCTGAAGTATTTTTCGAAAGGAGAACTTTAATCTATTGTCTATCCAAAAATAATTTAAGGGATCATAAGCTTTAAAGTAGTAGTCATTGATTGTGAACCAAATAATCATATGTTTGATTGTTTTATTTTTTTTGTTGCAACTCTGATTTTGAAATGCGTTTGAAAAAAAAATTAAAACGCGTGAAGCCTTGGCCTTCGGTGGAACACTTCCAACCCCTCGTCGTGTTCCTTGGATGGGGGTCACCTGCTCTGATAGCCGCATCACCGAGCTCCGCCTCCTCGAGCCGACCTCGTCGATCAAATCCCGCCTGCCACACAAGGGCGGAGCTAGGCTTAGTTGTACCCGGACTGTAGCCCGAGTGGTCCGACAGCGACGAGAAAAAAAAAATCTTAGATTTAGAAAGGAGAAAAAAAATTAAGAACTAATCCGGGATATATCGTCGGCGTAGTCGAACCAGCCCGGGTAAATTACTCGGGCCGGCTCCGCCATTGCCACCACAGTTGGTAATCTCACCGCTCTCACAACCCTCAGCCTCCATTATAACCTTCTCTTCGAAACTCGTCCACAGGACTTCATCATACTCTAGTTGCTTCATGTCCAGAACAACCGCTTCTCCGACGAGATCCCTCCTTCCTTCTTCGCTCTTCGTTAATTAGCTTGTCCGCCTTAATTTGGGGGCTAATTTATTCCATGGTTTAATACGGAAGGATTTCAACAATATTCTCACCAGCATCTATGCGCTTCTGCTTGACCGCAATCGATTGGTTGTCTAGCGAGATCCCTGATCTTCGGCTGACCGTCTCCCTAATCGCTTCAAGTTCAATGTGTCCTTCAGTGGTAGATTCGTAAAAAGAATCCCAGATGAAACGTTTGTCGAGCCATCGTCGATCACTACGGATTGCGGTATTGAAACGATTGCGAGGTGTTGCTGAGCCTACCAAGTACCAAAACCTTACGTGCATGTCATTTCTCGGTTGGATACAATATTTTTTTCATGAGCCGTATATCGTAAATGAAATTAGAAAATTTTATAAGAAAATCTTAATTTTTAAAAAACAAATACTATAATACCTCAAAATTAGATATTTTCATTTAAAACAAAAATATTTTAATTTTTTATAGAACTATAGACATTAAAAATATTTGTCATTCAAATTTGTATGCCCACTCTAGTCTAAGACTCATGCTTAACCCAACCCATGGGATGAGCCATACTTTCAAACCGTCAACTAAGTTAGGCCTAGAGAGACGGATATTCAATTTTCATCTTCATTCTCATATCCGATTTTATACTCATAGGAGAATTGAATATTCATACTTTACCCAAATATCCTATTAGCACATGTACTTTTATCTAAGTGTAATATCAAATGGTAGGTTTGATTGCTATATTAAAGCTTTTCCTCATTTAGATAGAGAGATATTAAGAAAATGATTTGACATGGCACGAACTGCAAGTCAAATCTTTCGTGTAAATTTTCATAGAAGAATCTGTCTTTTATATTTAAAGACATCTTTTGTTTATAGATGTAAGAAATATAAAAGCGTGGTTGAAATCTGAAAACTCAAAGTAGAAAAATAAATAATTTAATTGAATATTCAAATTGAATATAATAAAATTCTATTAGCTCCATCTTCCTATTTAAATTTAAAAATTCTCATACTCATTTATTTAATTAAATTAAAAAATCTTTCTATATCATTTTATATTCGAATCAAATATTGAATCCTCCATTAAATTCGAAAGAAATTATCATTCCTAATTAAGCCAAAACATAGTATAATGGGACAATGGTGGTAGATTTTAACTACTACACATACCATTTATGAGATACATGATTTCTGAAATGGCTGTAGCAGATTGGCAGTTCTTTCAATCCCTACAACAATTTAGACATTTCACAATATATTCTGAAGAGATATATCACTAGTTAGCAACATTACATAAATAATCACTAATGACCTCTTGAAGAATAAGAAAAAAAACGTTAGCAGTAAACATATGAGCACCTAGTAATGCAGATTGATACTTTACAGGATACAGTAGTACAAAAACCTTGACGTGGATCAAGAAATAGCATCTGTCGGGCAAGGGAGGTTGCACTTTGTTTGCGAAATAAGTAGCTCAATCTGTTTATGTTCCAAATATGTGTCTATGTACGGGTGCTTCGAAGTTCCTGGCAACATCCAGCCATTGCTTGCCCATTAGCAGGAGAGAATTATCCGATAAATGTCCAACGAATAAGGCGGGGTCTTTAAATACAAAAAAATCAAAGTTCTTATTATTGGAAGACTTCTGTTCATGAAATTTTCTCTTCCTCTTTGCCCCGTTAGTTTTGTTACTTTCATTTTTGTCTAACGATGGATCTGAACCAATCTGAACTTTCTCTTCTTGAACGATCGGCATTCCAAAGTCAATCAAGCACATCGCCCTGAAAAAGAAAGAGATCACATCGAT
>JAOBBC010195046.1:0-18040 GCA_025388495.1 Curcuma longa | reverse complement strand
CCATCTCCCTTGGTTAGTCTTGGCTTGCTTCATGTTGGAGGTCCAAGGATCAATTCCTAGCACCTCCACATATATATATATATTTTTTTCTTTCTTTTTCCTTCTCTTTATTGCCAAGTCTCTAACCCATCATGCCCCCTTATTCGAGCATGGTTAATCCTCATTTTTATTTTAAGCTATCCCTTATAAGGGGTAGCCCTTAACAAGACCTTTAAACCATAGGGTCATTAGGGAAATTTGCCTACTCATGGTCCCTTAAAGCTAAGGGTCATCCTGTCATCAAGGGCCATTTAGAAAATATTCTAAACCCCTTTTTCAAACAATCATTCATTGTTTTCCAGAATTATAGAAGGAAATTTACGGGTATTACAAGGCATTGACCATAGGATGTATGTAGCTATACATGACTACCTACTATTTTGCCACCAGACTACTTTGTTATAGGATTGGATTCATGGCAATTTGATGTCGGACACCCCTAACATCATATATACGTGACTGGGACTAGTGTGACAGTTACATCATACATATGCTTGCATTATGTGCATTATATAAGTAATGGATCGTATATAGATGCTGCATTTAGATGTATACTTGGTTGATTCTTGGTTGATGCATATAAGTGTCATTGTCATTCATGTCATTCATATGAATTATGATAGTTTGTTCACTATTAGTACTGATTACTGTTAATTGTTGTTATTCTTTTGTATACTTTGCGCATGCACTATCTGTCTGATTATCTATTGAGTATTTTGTACTCACCACCCAGACCCTGGGGTTTTTCTGTCTCCCTAGGTAGTAGATAGAAGATTACTGTTGATGCTAGAGGAGATTTGCCAGTTATACCATCTCACAACAGGAGGAGGCTGATTCGGATTATGTTTGATTTGTGTTATTTTTGGATTTCGGTTCGTGTTTGTATAGTTTTAGTTGTTCTATAATTCTGCAAAAGTTTTCCATTGATGTGGAGTTTATATTTGTGTTTGTTATTCTATCTTGTATTAGTATCTGTATATGGATTTTGTTGTAATTATACTTCCGCTTGCGTAGTTTCTGTGATCGTAGCCTTGTGGTTTATATTTTGCATTGTTGTGATGCATTTTGATTTATACGTATGTAATTTATGACTGTGTGGGTCGCTATGTTAAATGTTAGACTGGTGGTGGCCATGTGGGCTTTTATTCAAGTACTTTAGTAGTTTACAACACATGTATTGTATTGTTGAGTGGCCGGGTAGGTCTTATGTTATTATGTACTCAGGAAAGTTGAATTGTTACAGGGAGATCCTGTCAAAATTTTTCGGACGGTCGTCTCTCGGGACGTGACAAAAGTTCCTAGTCAATCATCACATAATTGGCTCTAGGGCTATTACTAACAAACTGTTGGCGTCGGTCTGATCTAGAATTTTACTAGAAACTTAAAAGTCAAGACCAAACAGTTGTAAAATTGTCTAATTTCCTATAATATGTATTGTGCTAATTTTGTGATGTAGGAAATCAAGAAACTGAAACTTCAGGTTATGGGAGCCCCTATTAGATCTAGTCGATCAGACAGGATCCAACTGCTCGGATGTCAGCTGATTGGGCCAGCAAGATCGATGAGGCGGTGAGTCAGGATTGGCCGAAGACACCTTAGCTTTAAGGTGCTCGGAAGGCTCCAGGCGCTCAAAGAAGGATAAGGCGTGGCGGAGTTAAAGTTGACCCGACAACTTCCACGTCAATATTTCAAGTGCCCTGAAGGGATACAGGCACCGAAAAATGCTAAATTAGTGTCGAGAACGGATCGACTAGTTGACGTGGAGGCTCCCAAAAGGAGTTCCAGGCACCCAGATCGGTCAATAAAAGTAGCTACGAGGGGAAACCCTAGATCATCAATTCCCACTCTTCTCACGACAACTCTGAATGTGACCGAAGCACCCAAGATGCTGCTGCTCACAACAACTCTAAATCCAAGCGAAGCACCCAAGATGCTACCGCAATGCCAGAATGCAATATCGACAATTGCTCGCACATCCTACTCATCTTGTTGGTAAAATTGGTTTTATATTCGTCTTTTATACTTAACTATTAGGACAATAAAAGTGTTACTGATCCTACCTTTTTTGTAAAGATGAAACTCCTTCTTGTAAGACAAAATTTTTTTAATGAATTATCCTCCATAAACAGTCAAAGACTGTGGGCCTTAGAGTACCAGTCAGTGGCTGTGAGCCAAGTAAAAAACAAACGAGTACTTACTTGTGCTTTATGATATATTCCAATGTGCACTTTTGATTTAGTTACGAGTTTTTGGAAAAGTTGTGAAAAAGCGACAAGCGCTATTTACTTTTCTCAAGCACTCACTTCGATCCTACACACACATCCATCTTAATATCATTATCTTTACAACTCTCATCTTCTGCTTATGTGCTCGAGTTACAGCCCAACATTCAGCGTCATATAACATAGCAGGTCTAACCACCATTTTATAGAATTTTCCTTTAAATTTTAAAGGTACTTTACGATCACATAAAACTTCCAACGCTCTCCTTTATTTCAATCATCCTATTTGTATTCTATGTAAGACATCTTTCTGAATCCCTCAATCGTCTTGTAAACAAGATCTTAAAGACCTAAAGCTCTTAGTTCCGAACAACTCGTTATCTCTTATCTTAATAATTATCTTATTATATCTAATATTTCTAAACTTAAATTTTATATATTATGTCTTTACTCTATTAAATCTAAAATCTTTCACCTCTAGTGTTTCCTGCTAAGATTCTAGTTTAGCATTTACTTCACGTGTCTTATCTACCAAAATAATACCATCTGTAAACAACATCCACTACAGTACTGTGTCTTGAATGTGTCCAGTAAGTTCGTCCATGACTAAAGTAAAAAGATAAGGATTTATAACTGATCCTTGATGTAACTCTATCTTTATTAAAAATGCTTTAATTAAATCACCTGAAGTTTTCACTCAGGTCGTTATATCCTCATACAGATCCTTAATTAGTTCAATATATGCTACTCTAACACCTCTTTTTTAAAAAATTCTCCATATAATTTCTCTTGAGACCATTGATGTAGGGAGCACCAGTATGCCACCAGGGTTTTGATGTTTGATAATATACCTAGGTCTGATCAATTTGACCAAAGGTTGATTCAAACAGGACTTAATGTTTGGATGTGAGTGAAGTCTAGTCAGGTCAGAGTTGACCAGATAATTAGTAAGAATTCCTAGTCATTTGGACCAAGCAAAAGTTCTAGTTGGAGGCTAGGTAGGAGAAGTCCTAGTTGGAGGCTAGACAGGAGAAGTTTTGGTGGGTAAAATTGGGTAGGATTAGGCAAGGGAAAACCCAATCAAATCAAGGGTGACCAGATATTTGGCAGGTGGAAAGTCTACTAAGTGACTAGACCTAACTAGAGGTTAGGCAAAGAAAAGTCCAAGCAAATCAAGGGTGATCGAATGTTTGACAGGTAGGAAGTCTACCTAGTAACTAGTCCTAACTGTAAGTCAGACACAAGTAAGCCTAGTAGGTTAGACGTATAAGGTAAGACTTAGATAAGCCTAGTAGGTCAGACAGACTATAGGTAGACTTAGGTAGCTTGTTTGTTGTATGCTAAGATTGCAAGAACCAGGAGCTAAAAGCAAGATCGAGGAAGCATAAAAGGAGCAAACAAAAGCAACTGAACCAAACTCAGAGTCAACTCAGGTCAAATCTGAGTTGACTGGATCTGAGCGTCTGGGGTTGGTTCAGGCACCCAGATAAGATGAAATTGGCATCGATAAAGACTGACAAAATTGAATCAAATTAGATCGATCCAGAGCCCTCGAAAAGGGGACCTAGACGTCCGGAAGCGTCTTTATATGGCCTCTACATCTAGCACCAAAATACAACCCCAAATCCTACTACTTCTTCATCCTGCGATGCTGTTGAATGGAACGAAGCCTAGCTTGTGCGACCAAGGAAGCTCAGGAAGGGTGCGTTGCGCTCAAGACTTCCAAATCGACCAACTTGAGTACTTGGTGATTTTTATGTTAGTCTTACTTATTTGTACTTCATTTTACTTATTATTTTAGACTGTAAGATGAGTTTCTCCACCTCCGAAAAAGTTTCAAAAAGGAGACCATTAGTGGATAAACACCTTCTCGTACATAGATTTTGTACGTACTAACCCTCGGGGGTTAGGAATTAAGTAAACTCCGTCTGTCCGTGTGTTATTGTCTAATTTCGTTGCTAGTATTTTTGATAGAAAGAACAGACGGGCGTGCGCTATTCACTCCACTCTAACACATGTACTAGCCCTACAATTGGTATCAGAGCAGACCTACTTTCAATAGGACTAACCGTCACGGGAACAAAAAGGCAAAGATGGAGGAGGAGTGAGGTCATATTTCTAACATTTGTTTTAAATTTTATATAATTTATTGTAAGTGCAGGGAGAGAGGGCACTACAAAAACTAATGCCCTACTTATAAGACTCGGACGACATTAGCGACGGCAAAGGAGTAATCGATGTTAGGAACCCCAACGATCCAAAGAGCATATTATGTGCTTCAAGTGCCAAAAACACGGACACTACAAGAATTAGTGTTCAGAGAAAGAGTCAAAATCAGAATTAAGAGTTGTGATTCCGGTTAGTACATTAATTTTAAACAATGCCTTTAGGGTTTCGCATGATAGATCTATTTCTGCTTTAAATTTAGATGATATTGAAAATTCTAAATTAAAAATTAATTAAATTAGCAAAAATATTAATTTGACTAATTCCAATTCAAATAATTTAAAAATTTTAAAATTAACAAATTAAAAAAGTTAAATAAATTTAAAATTTTTAATTAATAGAAATTACTCAATTAATTTAAAAAAATTGAACTTAAATCTTATTAATAATAAAAATTCACCTAACTTGAATAATTTAATTAATAAATATAAATTAAATAATTGTTTAACTAATTCAAATTTGACTAATTCAATAATTAAAAATTTAAATAGAATTAATTTTAATTTATATATAATTCAAATAAATAAAAAATTAAATCAATTCTTTAATCTATTCAATCAAGATAATAACAAATTAAAAAAATTCAAATATAAATAATTTAATTAATTTAGAAATAATTAATAATTCAACCAACTAAAATAAAATTGATAATTATCAAAATATATCTAATAATTCAAATTTAATTAATAATTTATAATTTAATAATTAAGAAGATTTTAATAATGAGATAAAGTCAAAAAAATTTAAAATTAATAATCTAACCAATAAAAACTAAAAATTAAATCCTAAAAATTCTTACAATAAAATTTCAAACTTTAAAAATACTGATTTAAATTTAAATATTAAAAATCAGAATTTAAATAATAAAATTAATTACTGTAGTATACCTTTTAATTATGAAATAATAAATAATTTTAAAATTTTAAAATTAAATAGTAAAATTTAAGAAAATAAATCTATAAATTTTAATAAGTCAAATTTAAATCTTAAAAACTCAAAGTTAAATAATAAAATTAATTATCATCAAGTTTCATTTAATTATGGAACATAATTTAATTTAAATCTAAAATTAATAATTCAAAAATAAAGTAATAATTCAAAAATAAACATAATTAAAATCTATAAATTTAATTATAATTTTGAAAATAATTAAAATATTATCAAATGAAATAGAAAGCATAATAAAATTTAAAATGTTTCAAAGTTGGTTGATATTCGCAGGTCCACACAAAATATATCAAATCGAGAAGTTGATATATTATTAAAAATATAAAAATGATTTGACTTAATTGACTCATGGATACCTACCATGTACATGCATATGTTTATTTAATTATATGAACATAAATGTTATGTCATTCATATTTAATTTCTGCCTAATTTAGAATGGTTAGTTAAGGACACGTGATTCATTGACACTTATCCAACATAGTATCAGAGTGGGGTTAGATGATAGTATATTAGGGAAGCTTGGTATAGGTAGTCAAGTGGGATAAGGAATACCTTGCTTGGTTTGCTTAACTAAGTAGACTTAACTAAAGCTACCTTGCCACATCCTAGACTAGTTATATCAGAGTTTCTCAAGAGTCTATTAAGGACATAATTTCTTAAAAAGACTTTGTTTAAAGAAGTAGTCGTTGTTCCAATAACCAAGAAGGTCCCTACCTCGCCATGACTTAGAAGTCAATTTTTGAAATGTGAACTTAACTAATTGATGGTTAAATTTGAATCTAATATAAGGTCAAACACTCATTATAATCTAATATAAATTAATAAAGATAAAATTGATAAATTATCTCATAAAATCCATAAGGCAACTCTTGTATACCATGTACTGAGGTACTTAGAATGAGTGAGATGATAAGGATAATTAAATTACCAAGTTTTGATCCTAAAACTATTTTTAAAATTTTGATAATTACTTGAAATTCATGCTTGCTGAGTGTAATTATACTATAGTTTTGAAAACTCTATACATTCTAAAATTAGTTGACCAACACTTAGACATAAAATATTAGGTCAACACTATATCTACAACCCTAAGACAAATAGGCAAAAATTTCTTGTAGATAATAAAGATGTCCTAAGGGAGTATCTAGTTAAGGAGAGGTACTTCTTGAAAGATCCTATCTTTAAAAGACCTTTAAACATGTTACTTGAAACCCCTTTTTGAAAACTATTTTGAAAACTCATGATTTGAAAAATACTTTATAAATTATTCTTTTGACTTGGAGCCCCTAAGACACATAGGGAGATCGTCTTATGGTCAACAAGAAGCCCTAAGGAAGTGTCAAATTTAGGAGGAAAGTCCAAATTAGTTTAATAAAAATTCATAGTTTGAAAAATATTTTGAAAATCATAAGTTATTTGTTCTATTGACTTAGATTAACCTCTGAGACACATAGGAAGTTTGCCTTTTGATTAAGGAAGTGTCAAATTAAGGGGGAGGTCCAAATCAAAAGAGCAAATATATTTCAAAAATTACTTTTTATAAATCTTTAAAACCCCTCTAAAAAATCTTTTAAAAATAATTTTAAAATTATTTTTAATTATTCTTTAATTTGGATTAAATCTTAAGACATATAGGGAGGTTGTTTTGTGGTTAACAAAGAGCCCTAACAACGTGTTAGGTTAAGGGAAAGATTCTGATTGAAAGAATAATAAATAGTTTTTAAAAAATATTTATTTTAAAAATCCTTTGAAAAATATTTTTAAAACTTCTTTTGGAAATCTTTTGAAAAATATTTTTAAAAACTTATTTTAAAAATTTTTAAAAAATATCTAAAATATATTTCAAAACTTATTTTGAAAACCATTTCAAAAAACCGTATTGAAGATTATTTTTGAAAAATTATTTTTAAAAACTTATTTTGAAATCTACTATAATCTTTCAAAAAAATTTAGATTAAGTTGTGACTATAAAAAATACCTTAATTGTTGGTACAAACTTTTTGATGTATGAAAAGGGAGAGAAGAGAATTTAAGTTAAATAATCTAAAATTCTCTCATATTGATAAAATCCTAACTTGATTTAACTTAAGACATTATCAAACATCCAAAAGGGGGAGATTATTGATGTAGGGAGCACCAGTCTGCCTTCAGAGTTTCAATGTTTGACAATATACCTAGATTTGATCAGTTTGATTAAGGGTTGATTCAAATAGGACCTGATGTTTGGATGTGAGTGAAGTTTAGTCAAGTCAGAGTTGACCAGATTACTAGCAAGAAGTCCTAGTCAGTTGGACTAGATAAAAAAATCCTAGTTGAAAGCTAGGCAGGAGAAGTCCTAGTTGGAAGCTAGGCAGAAAAAGTCCTAATTGGAGGTTAGACAAAGGAAGCCCTAGTGAGTGAAGCTGGGCAGGAAGTCTTAGTGAGTTAAGCTAGGCAACGAAGTCCTAATTAGAGGTTAAACAAGAGAAAATCCAAGCAAGTCAAAGGTGATCGGATGGTTGGTAGATGGAAAGTGTACTAAGTGACTAGACCTAACTGGAGGTTAGGTAAGGGAAAGTCCAAGCAAGTTAAGGGTAGTCAAATGTTTGGCAGATGAAAAGTCTACCTAGTAACTAGTCTTAACTGGAAGGTAGGCACGGATAAGCTTAGTAGGTTAGACTTATAGGGTAAGACTTAGGTAAGCCTAGTAGGTCAAACAGACTATAGGTAGACTTAGGTTACTTGTTTATTGTATATTGAGTTTGCAGGGACCAGAAGCTGGAAGCAAGACCAAGGAAGCATATGTAGGACCGATGCAGCTAGAGGGTGGTGAATATCGCTCTTGTTGTTTGTTCGTTCTATTAAAAACTTACAGCAGATATTACAATCACAAGCATAGGGGAATCATGGATTTACTTGATTCCTAACCTGTAATGCCCAAAAACTCTCAAAAATAATTTTAGAAATATTCTATGATTTTTCTAGAATTTTAGAATATTTTTTAGAAATTTTTGGATTAGCAGAAGTAGCAAAAACAAATATGAACGTAAAATAACTTAAGCGGAATTTGAACTCGCGACCCATCGGAATCTAATGACTAGGGGGCCCCAATTGGGGTGTGCTAAAAGAAGAGGAGAGAAATTATATTTATAGTCGAATTGGGTTTAGAAATCACTTAATATAAATAGGAAACTTAAGAGATGATTTTTATTATTCGTGAACTCTTCCTCACCTCTCACCCCCGACGCCCTCACCCTCTCTATCTCTTCCTCTCGGTGCACCGAACCCAAGGAACTGGGGTTCCGCCCCCTAGGATCATAAAGAAGGCTTCCGAAGAAATTCTTCTACGAGGACACTCCTCTCCGCGAGAAGAACGCATAGACGTAAGAAGATTGCTGAGAAGATCTTCTTCTCTGAAGCCCTAATAGAAGAATCGTAAGGAAACTTAGCACAGGGATGCAAGTACCCCTCACCTGCAGTATAAGTAGCTCCGTTCGTATGCATAAGATCCCTAGTTTTAGTTAATCACAAGTTTATGCATGTATGTTGAGATTAACTTCTTTTACAGGTTTTAAGGGCACCACTAGATGGGCTTAAACGTGCTTTCCCCTCTAGTTTGGGGTTTAGACTCACTGTCAAGTGACTAGGGCGTGTCCTTAAAGAAAGAAGAGAGTTTTAGGCACGTAAGGTGCTTGAGAAAATGTTAAGAATCCCTAGTATAAGTTTTAGCATGTTTAACATGTTTATGAAAGTATATTACCTTGCCTCAGTGATTATGGACCCTAGTTCATCCATTGGGTGGGCTCCTAGATTGCCCCTAGGCCCTAGATCGCCTAGTAGATGCAAGGTTAAAAAAAAGAACTATTAAGAAAGTATTTTACTTTTTATGGCATGTGCTTTGGACTCTAGTTCGTCCATGGGTGGGCTCCTAGATCGCCCCTAGGCCCTAGATCGCCTAGTAGTACCCTAATGAGTTCGGAATTAGCTACCTCGGATCTATTGAGGGATGCGCACATAGTTAGCACAATACCGGGCCCACAGCAGCATGAGTAGTATTTTCCTACTATATGTATAAGTTTCAAAAGTTCATTATTAGTTTTAAGTGAAATCAATTTTTAAGATCATGCTAGTTTAGTTAGATTTCCATAGTGTCAGGTGAAATCAGTTAGTAGTTTATGATTTTAGTTCATGTGTTTATTATGATGAGTATGTCATGATATCTGTCTAGATTATATGTTTCAGTAAGAATAAACGACAAGCATGAATATGTTTTCTTACATGTGTTTTCAAAAGCATGATTCCGAAATATTCATTGTTTTGTGAGTAAGATGGTACTTGCTAAACTTTATGCTTATAGTTTCATTTTCCTTATACTGCAGATAAGGACAAAGGAAAATTTGATTAGCGGAGGCGGTAGGGACGATATGAAGTGTGTGATGTGGTGGAACATGGAATCAAGAGCCTTGGGAATTTGCATTATGAAGAATGCATTATTAAGAATGCAAAAAAAAAACTAGCTTTCTATATGTTGTTTATTTCCGCACTTTTAGAATATCAACCGACATGAGTTTGCCAGTATGCATTAGATTATGCTTAGATTACTTGTTATCTTGATGTGAGTTAACAAACATGAATTATGATAGTCTGCCTAGTAGTTCTATGCTTTACTTGATAGTTGATACATTACAAGTGCATGCTAATTATAAGTGAAAGACATAGTTTAAAGTTAGGGAACCATTTCTGATGTTAACATGCTGTTTATGATGAAATCAATTGATAGCATTGCTAAGCTTTAGTGCCAAGTTGATACAAAGTCCAGGTTTCTAAATCCATACTTAGAAATTGTTAAAGTATGTCTAATTGCCATGCAAATAGATGTTTAATAGTCTAGAATCATTTAATACCTGTTGTAAAGCTTAACTATATGTTTATTGTGAATTTGGTACGAAGTAGAATGGACTTGGCACGTTTCTGAAATCTAAAAATTCAGATTTCAGAAACCCCAGTTGACTGGGACGAGTACAACCAGAATTTCCACTCCCATCTCCATGCTCTTCGATTGTAATGATTGTTTGGCCATTGTTTCTATTATGTTTAGACTTTATGTTACTCTTTTGAAAGCATATGTTTACTCAACTATCACATAGCAAGAAAATTTAAATTAATAGTAGATTTTAACAAGCAAGTAACAGATCGCCTTAGGGGTAAGAAGGGTGGCCGTTACAGAGTGATATCAGAGCAAGTTCTATCCTTCCTCCATACACACATCCAGCATCATACCTGCAACTTCCAAGTAAGAGTACCTCTCACATTACTAATGCTTTCTTGCTTTTATGTTATAGTTAACTGAAGCATGCTTATACCTGATAGCAACCTATGCATTCTTGCTTGCATAATTTATAGTTAACGAAAGCATACTTATACCTGATGGCACTTTAATATAGTTGTAGTAAATTATGTATGTCCTCTGCTTTTCTAGATAATGGCAAGAGGATGCCCAACTAGAAGGGCACCAGCTAGTGAGCCTCAGCAGGAGGCAAATGATACAGTGCCTCCACCTAATCTCGTGGAGATAGTAGCTCAGCTCCAGAGACAGATAGCTGAGCAACAGCAAGAGATAGCCACTTTGAGGGCAAATCAACAGACTATATCCACTGCTACACCAAGACCGAATGTAGAGACACCAATAGTGACAAATGTCCCACTTAGAGTACCAGTCCCACCAACAGCAACAGAAGTCCCAATGGGAGGGGCAAGAAGAGAAGTATATCTGGTTCAGTGACAGAAGCTCAAGCCAGAAACCTTTTCAGACACTAGCGAACCATGGGATGCCCAAGCCTGGTTCAAAATCTTGGAGAGTACAATGGAGCTTCTGGACTAGCCAAAGCATGAGAAAGTCAAGTGCGCCTCCTTCTGCCTAGCAGGAGATGCTAGAATATGGTAGGAACGGGTGAAGGCCAAGCAAGAAATAAATCAGATGACATGGGCCAACTTCGAAGCTGAGTTCTTCGAATAATTCTTTCATATGCAGGTTACTAACCGGCATTATGATGAATTTATTGAATTTCGTCAAGGCAACCTATCAGTAGAGGAAGCCGTGAAGAAATTCAGCAAACTAGCTCGCTTGTGCCCTGAGCTGATCAGCACTGAACAAGAGCGAGTCCGGCAATGCTCAAGATGCTGAGGCAAGAAATAGCATTGAACGTGGCCAGCGGCGTTCATAGGCCGCAAACCTTAGAAGAACTGGTTAGCAGTGCTCTGATCACTAAGCACTACCTGAACAGCATGCAACAGCAGAAGTCAGCTGTAGTAGACAACAAAGGCCAAGGTAGTTCAGGAACTCAGAAACCCCAGGGCCACAACTCTAACTGGAAAGGGAAGAATCAGGACAAGAGAAAGCAGTGGAACAATCCAAAAGGGGAGCCAGCAAACAAACAAGTCAAGTACCCCACTTGTTCCACGTGTGGGAGACAACACTTGGGAGTCTGCCGCAAGGGCACCCGTGGGTGTTACAACTATGGTCAAGAGGGGCATATGGCCAAGCATTGCCCCACCAAGAACAATCTGCCTACTCCACAGCCTACTCAGTATGGAGGCAAACCTGTACAGCTACATCAGATTGCAGGCAGCACTGGATGGTCCCCACATTAGTCAAGGCAGATTAGAAGCCCCATCAACCACTACCAATGCACGGGTCTTCTCACTAACCAGAGAGGACGTAGCGAATGCCTCAACAGTTGTGACAGGTCAGATATGTATTTTACAACAAAATGCAACTGTCTTATTTGATACTGGGGCAACCCACTCTTTCACATCCAGGGCATTCGCCGAGAAGTTAGCTATTCCTCCAGATGTACTTAGCGGTCAGTTTTAACAACACTACCTTAAAGAGAGATCATGGCATCCACGCATCGACTCCGAGCAGTGCTAGTCAAAATAGCAGACAGAGAACTATTTGGTGATCTGATAGTACTGCATATGACTGACTATAAACTTTCAGTTAGGATTAGTTACTTCCATAGGTAGACTTCCCACTTACCAAGCATCCGATCACCCTTGACCTATTTGGACTTTCTCTTACCTAACCTCCAATTAGGACTAGTCACTTTCATAGGTAAACTTTCCACTTGTCAAACATCCGGTCACCCTTGACCTGCTTGGAATTTTCCTTGCCTAACTTTTAGTTATGACTTCACTCACTAGGACTTCCTTCCTAGCTTCACTCACTAGAACTTTCTGCCCAGCTTTACTCACCAAGTCTTCCTTATACAACCTCTAACCAGGACTTCCTCTGCTTAGCCTCCAGTTAGGACTTCTCCTCCTATCTAGCTTATAACTAGGACTTTACCTTGTTCGGTCTAATAGACTAAGACTTCTTGCTAGTCTTCTGGTCATACTGACCTGCCCAGACTTCACTCACATCCATACATTAGGTCCTATTTGATCAATCCTTGGTCAAACTGATCAAGCCTAGGTATATTGTCAAACATCAAAATTTTGGGGACAGACTAGTGCTCTTTGCACCAATAATCTTCTCCTTTTTGATGTTTAACAATTTCTTAAATTAAATCTCGATCAGGGTTTAACAATCTGGGAGAATTCTAGATTTTTAACTTAAATACCCTTCTCCTCCTTTTCATACATCAAAAAGTAGTTATTATTGCACAAATATAAAAGTATTTTCTATGATCTCAACTTAGTCTAGATAATTTTTGAAAGACCATAGTATATTTTAAAAATAATTTTAAAAAAATTCAAAATAAGTTTTGAAAGAATTTTTAAAAATATTTTAAAATAGTTTTTCAAGAGAGTTTTCAAAATAATTTTTGAAATGATTTTTAAGATATTTCATAATAATTTTTCAAGTGATTTTCTAAAGAGTTTTAAAAGATATTTTCAAAGTAGATGGTGTTGACAAACTATTCATTATCCTTTTAAATGAGAATCTCTCCTTTATCTGACACGTTCTTAGGGCTCTTTGTTAACCACAAAGCAACCTCTCTATGTGTCTTAGGATTTGACTCAAATTAAAAGAATAATTTAAGATATTTTTTAATATAATTTTGAAATAGTTTTTAAAGATTTTTAAAATATTTTCACAGATTTATAAAAGATAATTTTGAAATAGTTTTGCTCTATTGAATTAGACCTCCTCTCTAAATCTGATACTTTCTTATGGCTCTTTGTTACTCGGAGCAGTATGACAAGTTAATAAACTCATCGATTGATTGGTGGATATTGTTGTAATATTCTTATAGAAGGTTACACAATTACCTTCTATTCTCACTCCTCCTTGCATACTTCGGATAAAGTTGCACCCCAACACCATTTGGTTTCCTTTCCCTAATACCATATCAAAGGAGTATGTAAAAGGAATTCTAAATTTATTCTCACCAATTATCATTTGTCCATTCTTGAGCTTCCAGTTAGCGGCTTGTTTGGAATTCACGCCAGTATAGTCTTCCTGGAATTAACACAATCCTGAAGAAGGTGGGAAACTCAAAGATTTACTCAAAGTTTGATCTAAAGTCCGATTTTCATCAAATTGCTATGGACCCTGCTTCTATTGAATGGACGGCTTTTATCTGCCCAACGGGATTATATGAATGGCTGGTAATGTCATTCGGCCTCAAGAACGCACCGGCAGCATTCCAGTGACATAGATAGCAAAGTGTCCGTACAAGCAACAATATAGATGTCACATGAGATTAACCGAATCAAGTACAAGCATAGAATCAACAGGAGTATAACTAAGATATCCAACAACCACAATGGAATGATATCATGTACTAGAAAAGAATTTACTCTGTAATAATCAAATACAGAGATTACCCACCTAATCGAACGAATGTCGATATAAGAACCCCCAAAAATATAAACCTTGTATGTCATGGAATCAACCAATCAAGGTCCTACAAATAGAATACAATATCTACTAACTAATACAATTACAACAAAATAAATCCCCCACTTAACTTATCTTACTCCACCTCTAACCTCAACCGGATTTAAAACCGACCTAACCCAAATCCAATTAGATCCATAATCCAATTGTTACAACCGGATCACCTATAATCCACACCTAGCCCCAACCAGATTCAAAGCTACCGGAAGAAACAAAAGAACAACACCTCATCCGGAAGAAATAGATCACAAACTAACTCTAGTTCCACCGAATTCCAATAGCACAACACCTCCACAGATCAATCCCTAACAAACCCATATCACTCCAACCGATTCCCAAACAGATCAACTCATTCTAACAGAATCAAATACATGGAGCTCACCCTAGAATAGATCAATTCCAATCTCACCGAACCCAACAGAACATAAATCCAAAATTCTGAAATCTGAACATCCCAAACAAGCATAGGATCTGTCACAGCAATAAGAATCTAATCGGATTCAGAAGACTTACCTCAGATCTGATGCGCCCTAGAAACCCAACTCTGATTCTTCCTTCTCGGTCAAGGCCACCGTCACTCCACCGATCAATCGATCTATTTCTAATAATCGGTGAGCTCAAACAACTCGAAGATCTGAATAAAATCCCAACAAAATCAACCACAAAATTAGGAATTCCACTTATCGATCGCTCTTCCCTCAACTCCGCACTCCCCTGTTCACATCGCAACAATCGTCGCCACCCGACCGAATCCCAGCCACCCTCAGCGAGAATCGAATCCATCAACTGGAGCTCTTGGTCGTCGATGACCACCACGACATCCTCGGCTGAGCACGATTGCGCAATCAAAAGAAGAAGAGGAGAAGGAATCACGAGTTCGATAGAAGATCGCAATTGCACGGCTTTAAAACTTCTTAACGGGTTAATGAGTTTACACTGAACCAGATCCGAATCCACTACTTAAATGGGCTGATTAAATGGGCCAATTTTTGGATTTGAGTTTCAACCCACTTAATCGGGCCTAATTAAAACTTAAGCTTTAATTGGTTAATCCTAACCATACTTAATTAGAGATAATAGTTAAATTAAACATGAATTAATTCCCTCTTAATTCTTGTTAACCAATTAGAGCGCCAATATTTTATAATTAACCCTAAACTTCAATTTACATCCTGAAAAATGTTATGCATGAGAGTACAAATATATATATATATATATATATATATATATATATGGTACCATATATCTCAGATATCTAATTAGATCTGATACTTCATCATAAATGTGTAACTATCTAAGGGTGCATGTATGTTTGATATATTTTGATGATAATTCATTTACCTTTCATATACTCGTACATGTTACCACCCGAATGGAGGACTGATAAAGATGTTGTTAGCTAATTCCTAGTTTACCTCTTTTTTCTTTGTGTCCTTTGACAAAGCCATTAATGTGCTGCTTTGCATATGAGGCATTACTATGACCAAGTCTTGCCTAGCACATGGATCAAGTTAAAGGTAATAATTCATGAGTAATTATATTGTTAACATTATGAATTGATTAGCTATTTTGGACTAATTATGACATGTTTTCTAGGTTCAAGTAGTTGGGTTTTGTTGAAGTGTCTTATCCCAAGTGGTAAACATGGAGTCCTCTTAGCAACATGTATTTGTTGACTGAGGTGTTGTACGATTCAGGTCTTAGCAATATGTATTTGTTAGCTGAGGTGCTGTTTTGACAATAGGCTCTTATTAACATAGTGGTACCGTGCCTCCAAAAAATCTCTTAGGGGGTTTTCTGATATGGAGTCATTTCGGCGATGGGGTCGATCACTATAAAAAATTTATCTACTATAATTTTTTTGGCCCCCGGGGCATAGCTAAGTTGGTTATGACGTAGTAGAGTTGCAGAAGAGGGCAAGGGTTCGAATCCTGGCGAAGCCAGGCAATACCCTACTACGTCATGACCAACTGTAGTTTTTCGATTTACCTCCTCACAGATGGTCGTGGGGTCGACCATGTGGGGCTGCTAAGGTGGCGGATTCCACCTTTTGTATAAAAAGTAGTTGAGTTTTGTTTTATTTTAGCCCCTGGGGCGCGGTGCGATTGTAAGCAGCAGGATAGTATATCCATGCAACGAGGGTTCAATTTTCTCGTAGGGCATATCATATGCTCGTAGTGCTCGAACTACTCTTAATATAGGGCCACTACTAGAGTCGTCAATTTAGGTTGGGTCTGTCGGATTGGCCCGCTCCGCTAAACAATTTAGGTGGTTCTGTCAGATTGACCCGCCCCGCTAAACAATTTAGGTTGGCTCGCCCCACTAAACATCTTATTAACACATTTGAAGTGGGTTAAGGTGGGTCGACCCGCGGCCTGCGTCAGTTGGCTCATGGTGGGCTTGGATTGGCCCACAAATTGAGAATTTCTTTTTAAATTTTAAAACTAAAGTAAAAAAACTAAATGATTCATCTAAATTGTAATTTAAACTTAAAAATTTCAACTTGACCCATTTAAACTGTAATCCAAACTTAAACATTTTAATATTTTTTATTTTTTGAGAGGCCTGTGAGTTGGCCAGCCTAACTCGCAGCCTACCTTGGGTTGGGTTAGGTTAGACATTTTTCAACTGTCAAGTTGGTGGGTCGGTCCATCTCACCCTCGCCATATGATGAATTTTTAATGGGTTGGTCTGCTCCGTCATAAATTGGCTCGTTTGACAGCTCTAACCACCACACTAGGACTCATATGTACTTCTCGGATTTATCTAGTGGCTGATATGTAAGGTCGAACTATCCACCTTCAAAATTAGTTGGATGCAAGAGCTAGATATCTGTGTTAACAGAAAAAAAAGTAGTTGGGGTTTTTCTTATATAGAGAACTCAAAAGTAAATAGTTCTACAAGATATCAGAAATTTTGCTAGTGAGACAAAAGGGAACTCGTCTTGCGAAGACGGAATGAACTGAACCAAATGAGTCAGTTTGAACTCAATTTGAACCAACTTGGTTTGGTTCGTGATGGGGTTGACAAAATAAAAGGGGCAAGAAGATTCTTCTTACAAAGACGAATCAAACAAAACTGATTTAGATCAAATCGGAGAACGTTTGATTAGTGAACCGAGCGAACCAAGATCGAACCCGATTTGCTACAGTCATCGGTTCAATCGCTACAGTAAATCTAGGTTTTAAGCCAGTTCATCCGCTTAATTGTGCCACATGATTAACCTAAACCTTATAAACTAATGTAGCTCCTCAAAATAACGGAAGATGGCATCCCTCCCAAACCCGCGATCTGGTGCCCGACACCACCGCCCTCCATCACACGCTGCCCTCTCCCACCTCCCAAGTTCCAATCTCGAAGACATGGCTTCCTCCTCCAAAGCCCTAAGCGAGCTCCTCTGCTCGCGAAATCGTCTCCGTCCTCTGCACCCGTCCTCTCGCAATCGGTGAACAACCCTCCGCCGCAGAGCTAGTTTTCCGCGCTGCCTTCATGGGATCTTCTTCGTGGATTCAGGGGAGATCCGATAGTTCTTACCTTCAATCTAAATTCGTATATCTATGAAGGAATCATCTCCAAATGCCGAATGCTTCGAGGGAGGTATGTTCCCACTCTGTGTCTTCTGAGTCCCCAACTTCAGATGGCCTTCTTGCATTTTTATGGGAGGCCTCCTATAGTTACCTACAGGAGGCAATTATTCTACACACATGACGGTGGAACC
>JAOBBC010192996.1:1326-18100 GCA_025388495.1 Curcuma longa | reverse complement strand
CTAGTCACTTAATAAGAGATGACTTTTGTTACATAAACACCATAGATTACTGCATTTGTCCATTTGAGCTTCCTAACAAACCACCAATCTCAATTTTCATTCATAAACAAGGAACTTTGAATCCAAAGTTCTCTTCCTTTTTCTCATTCAATTCATGCTGTCATATTTATCATAAACATCTTCCAAAGATGCTAACCATGAGAAACAATATCCTAAGAACAGCTAAAACAATCAATGTCAAAGAGAATAATAACTCATAACAGAGAATGGCTAATTCAAGTGGAAGATACTCCTAAATATCACAAATGCAAGACAACCATATGCTAAGATGGCAATCATATCTTTTCTGGTTCTCGATACTTTTGGACTTCAAAGAAGAACAAATTCATGAGATTCCATCAAATTTAACCTCCAGGAAGCAACAGTCCATCTGATTGATAGTTAAATCACAATCTCTAAGAAAGAAACAACAGTAAATCATAACAAGAAAATAAAATCCCTCTTAGAAAATAGATACCTTAATTGATCCAAGGAATGCTTAGCAGTGCTAGGATGTAGTTTACCCTTGGCACGCACCTCGGGAATTGGCAACTTTAAATGTGTATAAAGGACATTTGAACTATTGGCACGCACCTCGGGAATTGGCAACTTTAAATGTGTATAAAGGACATTTGCAATATCTGCAGCATTATAGAGGGAGAAAGTAATTCCAGCCAATTTATAAGCCTCTTTCTCAAGTTCCTTTAACTTTCTTATTAAAATATGCCTCTGATGAAGACATATCTCCATGTCAACACCTACGCCCCAAAGCTCCATGTCAGCAAGGACTTCAACCTATGGTGAATGTCCAAGAATAAAGTAGGAAAACAAATTAAAGTTGCATGACCAGTAAATCAAGGTTTTGAGAATTCTGAATAGCAATGAGTTGTACCAATGGATACTCAATCTTAGAGAGCACTTCAGCGAGTCCTTCTGAAGCAATTAGCTTTATCCATCTACCATCCCGATTAGCAGCTGCTGCAACATGACTAGGCAACCTTTTCTTGGCCACCTACAGGTATGTCAAATTTAGCAAATGAAACTCCACAAGCATGTGGCTTAAATCTGTCAAAAGCTTGCATGTTCCAATAAACATTCTCCAAGTTAAAGAAGAAAAAAAAATGTCCACTTAATGTTGGTTAACTATTGATAACTTAAAACATGACAATTGGTGATATCTTAAGATTGGTGTCAACTTAAAGATCGTCCATCTTAATCAGTATTTTTATCTAGAGAATTTTCTACATGCACATCTTTTGTAGACTCTATTATCACATTTATGCCCACTCTTATTATTGTCCACTTTGGCCTCCAGCTACAGATTGGTCATTGAATTGGTTGATTCTTTGAATGTGATTTCTTGTTGAGGTTGAGATACAGGGTTTAATCAAGTTTGTTTACTCTGACATTACTTTAATTAGGCAGATTGAGTGAAGCTTACCTTTCAATCAACCAAACTCAGGCATGGCATGACACACATTTCTTCTAAATCTTGCAACAGAGCTTCCACTTACTAGTAGTAGCATTTGAAAAAAAAAAAACACCAAAGCAGGATAGTTACTACTAGTAACATACAAAAGGACTTACTAGTAGCTACTACTAGCAGAAGCTTATACTTAGTAGTAAGTACCAAATGTTCAAAATACATTGAAATGCATTAGAACATTGAGTATTGTCAACAAACAAGACGTTGGGAGGTTCATACTATGACATGAAAAATACCCAGAATAGAATACATCTGAAATATTGAATAGACATTAAAATTGCAGGACGGATGATGATCATGCAAAAACAGGTCATACATACTGACAACTAATGTTTAGTTCATGAATCCTTTTACACTATCACATCTGCAATTAGAATTGTATATAATGAGTACCTAAGCTCCTAAATATGTATAGTACAATTTACAAGGGCAAATGTGTTGATTTGCAGTATAAGAAGCAATCTAAGTCACGGTTACAACTTGGAACACTATCAGAAACATAATGAAGAATGAAATAGTTGTGAAAGGAATGGAAACTTCATACTTGATCGCAATATGAATTCTACCATTTTATGGATCATAAATATATTTAAAATACCTTCTCTAGGTTTGGAGTAGATTTGCTTTCCTCATCAGGCCATAGTATCCAATTTGCCAAACACAGATCAACTCCATCATGCACAAGTATAGTAGGTAATGAAAGAAACGAATTATCAATAATCTCACTATCATCCCATTTGACATTGTCAAAGTTGAGCTTCCCACATCTTTGAATGGAAACACATGGAGATTTTAGAGCCTGAATCTGAATCTTCAGATTCCAAGTTATCTTCCCAACACCATCTTGCCTCATGATTTTTGCAATCTTGCTCCATCTATTTCTAGCGAGATCCCACATGTCAAATTCATTCACATTACTGTAGGTCACAAGATCTTTAGAGAAATTGCAATAATAAACTGGTGAATTTTCCCAACAAATGGCCAAGCCAAGGACTTCAAAAAAAATAGAAGAGTTTGGATTTTTCCGTTTTAAGAAGTGAAGATCAAAATAAAATTCATTAACTGAAGCCCACTGATCCAGAAAGGAATCAAATCCACCAGGAAAATTACTTGCTGGAATAGGACCATCAGGCACAGTACCATGTCTATCCCCCTTTAGTCCAACCATAATTCCTTGGTCAGACATGACAGCCACATCAACCTTAGGATTTGGATGGCCAACCGTTTCATTCTTGATCAAGATTCTAGATGCATTATCATCTACATTAACAGCCTTCAAACTAGAATTATTTGTCTCAATTGATGGTTCTCTACGATGATCTGCAAGTCGCATTTCAGTGAGTTGAACATTCTTGATATGTTCATCCTTAGAACAGGCCAATTTTGAACCTTCAAGTGACTCCTCAGCTACACTAGAAAGTAAAGGCCGTGATAGCTGGGGAACATGAACTCCAAGTGATTTGAAAGCAGAAAATGCAGCAATTCTTGCTTCTTCTGCTTGGTCAAGAACGATTTTACGTGCGCCATTCTTTATCTTTTTAGCTATGCCAAGCTGCATGCGTTGCAAGTTGGAATCATCTACCCAAAGCAAAAGGATAAACTTTAGAAAAGAAAAACTCATACCAGCAATATCTTATAAATCTGACATTAAACGAGAATTTGTAAGAAATTTTTTTCAAAAAAAAAAATAAAAAGGAGGGAGGTCGACAAAAATTTAAGGAATGGGAAAAATAAATGTTATCCTACGTCCCAACACAAAAATATAACTTGGCAACTAGACCTTGCAGAAACAAAAGTGAATATTTCTTGTGGATGCAATCCCATGAGACATCAAACACATCATAATTAAAGCAGCAACAAAACATGTATCATAATCATATGAATTTCAATTAGAATACAATTAGATTTGATATGTGCACTTTATCTCTGAATCGAACTGAATCAAGAATTGGTATGATTCACTTCAAATAAGAAAATTTCGATACAAACTGGATGTGCAGTGTAAAAACTTAGACTTAACCCCTATCAACAGTACAAAAGCCTGTGTAATAGTTCAGGGTTAAAATAAATACTTCCTTGCTCCTTTCTTCAACCACCTTCATCATCATCCAGGCATCTTCGCCACCTTCTTGACACTACCATACACCTCAGAGACCCTTCTGGAGCCCTCATCCTCAACCAGCCATCTTTGTCACTATATTAAACATCAAAACACTACAGTGACTCTTCTTCACCACTCATCCTCAACCAGCCATCTTCATCTTCAATACTATGACATTTACAGTTGCTTTAGTACTCATCCTCAACACTGGTCCTTAGTCAGCATCAAAGAGGACATTAGCAACACATCCATAGAGACGAGTAGCAATGGGAAGTTTTTTTCCCGCAATTGAACATCTACATCAATGGGCATTGGGTAAAGCTTCCAAAGTTCTAAATTTAAATGAGTTTTTTGCATGTTTCTATAATGGTTAAATGCTGGAAACAATAGAGAAAATACCTAGAACACACAACTTTTCAATCTAAAGCTAATTTGGATGAACAAGAAGTTTTGGCTAGAAGAATCAGTCAAACATGAACACATGTTTTATAAAATCCTCTTTTATTGAATCTTAACATAGCACAAGTTGATGGAAATGATTGTCTTTAACTTAAATAGGTTGATTTTGTTTATCTAAGCCATTGTTATATGTAGATTTCATTCTTGAAAATAGATGATCAACAGAAACCCATCTAGAACTATCAATAAATAAAGGAAGACTAAAATAAATCAAGAAAGCTAACCTTGAGAAGTCCATCTAGAACTATCAAAAAGGGCAATCACAATATCAGTTACAGAGGCTTCAGCAATAGCTAGTGGAGTCCGCAAACCAGCCTTATAAAGTGCCCGAGCTCTCGAACCCTTAAACAAGCAGAAATATGATGCATGAAATTGAGTTTCAGAATGATAAACATGCAAGGAAATAAAACAACATATTAAAAAATTCTTTGAGGACATTTAACAGTAGCACTACTTTAATATATGGAATTGCAGTAAGCTCAGCAATTTCTGCCCTAACTCCAAATGAGACACGATTCTGGAACTTGGCAAAAAGACCTTGTAAATCTTGCCAGCCAAGCCTCTCACAGAATACTGATATCATAGAGGCAAATCTTCCAGCATTTTCTTGTAAAGCTTGAATCATTCCCCTAGCAACTTTGAAGGCTTCACAGACATCAGAAACTGGAACCTCCTACCAAAGGCAGAAATTTTTAAAAATAGTTATTACTCAAAACCATCATGTAGATGATTTGTTCACAAAAAGATACTTACAGAGGAGTCTACATCTCCCTACAGGAAAAGAAATGTATCAAAAACTAAGATGCCTTTCAAAACTAATTTAGAAAATGGTTAATGATCCCATCACATGATTTCCTTTATTGTAATCAATGAGGCAACCGAAGATGAATTGCTATTGCTCCCTAGTATCACAACTTCTACTATTAGTTAACAACATTAAACGAAAAGCATAATAAGAGCAATCCTCAAATGCACTGAAACATTGTATTACCTGTACAAGCCTTGATAACATCAGTGCAACATAAAAGCGTCTAGATACTCGAAGAGTTCGCTCATTTGAAGATAAGCTATTGTAAGTGACCACATTTCGAGTTTGCAGTTTCTCAGAAAAAACACTCTTTTTCCCTCTTGTTCGATTTTGAGCAGGAAATGAGGCACCATGTGCCATGCGCATCAAAAAAGGTTCAGTTACACCCACTTGATTGCCAACTGACTGCATTCCAAAGATTACAAGAAATCAGAAACAAAAATAGCAGAGGATAAATATAATTGAAATGGGAAGAAGATTTGATAGGCTAAAAAAGATCATCACTAAGTAAACAACAGCAATGTGTCTTCCAATAAACACCACTGTCCACAGAGGTTTCAAGGATGAGTGAAAATAAAATAAAACAAAACAGGAGCAAACATTTAACTAAATATAAATGTTAAGGAACACTAAAATGGACAATTCTAAGATCTCACATAGTTTACATAAATTCTTCTTACGATCAGTGTCCACATCTGATTGAATAGGCTCAACTACAGCTAATGAAAAAAATGCAAACAAAACTAGGAAACACTTTGTTTAAAATATTTTGTGTGAAAATGCACTATCTTTACTACTGGTTAATATCATGTCTCGATTCCTAATAACTACATTAGTGGCAACAAACTTTGATGGTTAAAATCATGTAGCAGTACCTAATAACTAGATTACCAATCAAAAGCAAGTCAGTGCCAATTCAGTCACGGTACTCCCAGCATGCCCAAGTATCAAAAGCACAAGTGCAGAAATCAACAACAGAACCTAAAAGTATGATGCTACTATTAAATATGAATAAGTGTTACTGCTAAAAGGTTTCTGACATGTGATTTTTCATGAACTTAAAAATAAATATATTGTTGAAAAGCTCTACCTGCTCAAGCGAAGACAACTCCATGAATCTTTCATAGTACAATTCCCAGTCAGGTTCAACCTCAACATTAATGGGTGTGACCAAGTACACTAAGTGCAGATCAGATGCAAGAACAAAAGCCTCTCTTGCCTTCAAAAGGTCATCCAGTACAATCTGCAGACAGAAGAAGAATAAACAAAGTAAGCAATATATCGAATTTAAATTATGAATGACTAAAGCCAAGGATGACAGCAAAAACTCTAATGAATCTACAAGTGATTCTTCAGGGGTGAGAGAACTGCCAAAAGCTGCACGTCCAAGTGGAGTTGTGCTGTACAACTTAGTGTCTTCAGTCCACTCAAGAAATTTCTTGTTACATAGCCATCGAAGAGAATCTTGAGCAGATTTAACAACATCTTGAAATGGCTTTGTAGAATTAAGAAGTGTGCATCTAACATAGCGATTGATGTCACGTGCAGTTTGAACAATACCACCAGCAACAACTTCCATTATAGCATGAGTCATCCCATTCTTATCTTCAGATAAACAAGAATGCAATGGGGGGCAACCATCATTGAGTATAGCTGTGACTTTCTTGACCTCATCAGCTTTACAGATAAGAATCTGGTTTAGAAAGATGGGAAAGGACTTAAAGCAAACTTGTTACTGAATCAAGACAGCAGAAGTATTTGACAAAGAAAACAACTTACACTCTCCCCTCTTGTATCTATTCCAGTTCGACCAGCTCGACCAGCCATTTGCCTATAGCGTGTCCCATCAATGAAATCACGCCCAATCCGTGGCTGTCGAAATATAACCCGCCTAGCAGGTAAATTGACTCCAGCTGCTAATGTAGAGGTAGCTGTCAAAATGCGTACAAGTCCTTTACGATAGCATGTTTCAATAATCTCTCTCTCCTCAACCTGTAAACATAAGATGTATGCTAAGCTTATAATGCAGAATAGATACACAACATAGGTAAAAGAGTTTCATGTAAACATGGAAATCAACATTTGGCATACATTGACAACCTGCCAAATCTGTTTCACAACAAAGCCATTATTAGAAAGAGTAATTCTACATCCAAGCAGGTCACAACATTTCTAGCGATGCCTTATAAATATATTTGGTTGCAATGACACTTAAGGATTTGATAAGTAAAGTTGCTATCTCATTGGAGTTGACAAATGATGTGATAATCTCATTACATTGCACTTTCTCTTCAACAAAGTAGTAGTCACTTTATATGTTTCATCCTCTCATAGGACACTAAATTAAGCACTATGTGCATTGCAATTTGATCATCACAATAAAAGTTCATTGGCTCTATGGGAGCATGTCCTAACTCAGTAATCATTTGTTTGACCTAGATGAAGTAACACGTTGATATGGTCATAGTTGATGCCCTGCATTTGACTTGGCTGCAATAGTCTACTTTTTTCTCTTCCTGGAAATCAGATTACCTCCCCAAAAGGAAGAAGAAAATAGTCTGATATGGATCATTTATCTATGGGAGTGCATGCCCAATCAACAACAATGTACCTTGCAATCTGAAGATCACCTTCATCCCAAAACAAGAGGTTTTTCTCAGGAGCATTCTTAATTCTTAATGTACTATGGAATTGAGATTCTTACTATTCCTATTGCAATGTCTCCTATCATACTCCATTATCTGTCCCATTTCACCATCCTCTCCTACAAAGGTGGCAACACCACAACTTCAACCAGTTAGGACTTATAGTAGAAGGCCCAAAGTTAAGCTTGTCATAACAACTCCTTGAGACTCCACAACTTAACAGCATCATATATTGTCACAGATTTGCCTCCCACTTTAATCTTCCTATTAGCTTAAAAAAAGGCACTCCTAAGTATAGCACCTCACATCTTTTTTCTGCATTCGTTTCTTATGCTTCCTTGTCTACATAGTATTCTACTTTTATCGCTACTTTGGACTCTGTTAACATTCTTCAGACTAGCATAGAACCTCTATCACATCCACTATGAAGACAGGTTATGACAAGCTTGCATTCTAATGACATATGGATATGGTTGTTGGTTCCTCTTCCACCTGAGAAATCCACCATTAAATAGGTATTCACTATGAAAACATCAACGATTACACTGTGGATCATTTTAAACCTCAGTTAGTTGTGGAAAGCTACATGTAGATATATGGTGTTAACTGTATCAATACATTCTCTCCTATGGTTAATCTCAATTCGCCTTTTTCACACAATAGCAGTTATATCACATCAACCGATATATCAATTTCATATCAAAAATGTTTTCTTTTGTGGCACATTAAATGAAAAAATATGCACGAAGCAACCTCCTAGGTTTGTTGCTCAGGAGAAGACAAATCTGCTGTGTACGCTGAAGTATTGGTGTCGGTTGAACAAACCTCCTAGAGCATGAATTGATAAATTCAACAAAGCTCTTTTCCAGGTTAGGATGATTAGAAGAACATCAGTGACTCGGTTCTTATTCTCCTCAGTCTAGTGCACACGTTCTTATTATTTCTGTTGATGACATCATTATTGTCAATAATAATGCTACAGGAGTAATGAAGTTAAATGTATATCTCCATCAACACTTTCAGCAATCTAAAATATTTTCTTAGCGTACAGATTGCTCAAGGAGAGTCATTTATATTTACCAGTGGAAATATGCATTTTTCTTATGCTTAAAAAAGTAGACACATTAGACCATTTTTCTTTTGGAACCTAATGTTATATTAATGTGGGAATAATGAGAACCCTTATCAAATCCTGGTAGGTAAGTACAGGAAATTAGTTGCAAGTTGAACTATCTTACTATTACTAAACTTGCACCTCCTGCCTCATTTGTTGGAAATGTGATCAGTCAATTACTTGAGGCTCCATGCCATGACCGTTAAAAAGCAACTCTCAGAATTCTTTGAAATCTCAAGATTGCTTCAAGAAAAAGTCTCCACCACCATGATCATCATCATCCACTTATTGAAAGGCATACAAATGCAAATTAGGCTTGCTCTCCCATATATAAAAGATCCACATCAAGATATTATATACTTAAAGACATATTGGCATCATAGAAGAAAAGAACCAATCCATGTGGCTAGATCAAATACAAAGGCAGAGGAAAGAGTTAGAGCTCTTGCTATATACAAGTTAACCCAGCACAAATAGTTAATGACTGAGCTGAGCAATCCTCCTACCAAACCAATAAAGTTGTATTGTTCTAATCAAGTTATTGTACACATTATTTCTGATAATAATCCTCCTAACAAACCAATAAAGCTATATTGTTATAATCAAGTTATTATACACATTATTTCGATATCGTCTTTCATGAGAGGACAAAAATATTGAGATTGGTTGTTTCTTTGTTCAATAAAGTGTATTCCAATAAGAGCATCAACTCTTTTATTATTTCCAATAACTAGATAGCAAATTTGCTAATAGTCTTTAAAAGATTCTAGAATTTAGTATATGTAAGAAACTGGGGTTTTACAATATTTTTGAACTTAAAGGGGAGAAATGGAACCTAGTTGTACATAAAAAAAAGAGTAAATGGTAAGCATATCAAGCATAGGGTTGTGTGTATGTGAAATAATAATGACAATAATCTGTCTAGGGAAATAACCTTAAGAATTTTCTCCACCAACAAAGGAAATATACATGCATGCAGATGCATTAAACAAAATGAAGCACAATTGTTAAGTCAAGCAAAAAGGAAGTTACAGTGAGGCCAGCATGATGATATGCAACACCAGAAGGAAGTGTTTGCTCAAGGATAGGGTCCAATCCACCAGGAGACCTCCTCAAGGCTTCAATTGCAGAAGATACATCATTGAACTCACAGCCTTCAAGAGCATCAACAGAAATTTTTTTTAGAAATCGAGCCACATGTCTTGCAGTTGACTCACATCCTTTGCGACTGGAACAGAATAAAAGAACCGAATGACCTTCTTGAACAACCTGCACTAATGGATATACAACAGCGTCTAGAAGAACCAAGTTAAATCATAAGTAGTCAAATGGCAATCTGCACCAAAATTAAATTTAATACCTCATTACACATTTCTACAATATGATCTGGATCTCTACCCGCAAGATCAGAAGTTTTTGGGATTGTCCGGACAACCTTCATTTTCTTGTCAAAAATGGTATTTCCAACTTTAACAAACTCTTCTAATGGTACAGGACGGAATTCTGTTTGATAGAGTGCAGCCTAAAATTTCATCGAAGGAAAATGACCATAAGAAACATTTGCTACTAGAATTACTACATTGGAGAATGTACACGTAAACATTAGAAAAAAATACTCATTATTTTTGTGGAGTTTAACCATAATTTGACTCCATGATACTATTTAAGATATGCACAGTTGATTTGAAATAACTAGTATGGTCTTCTAGGGCCTATTTGACTGTGAGAAAGGAACTCATTTCCCTATCAAGGAGAGATTCTCGAGAGGTAAACAAGTCCCTCTCCTCCAAGTACCTATGCAGAAGTAATCGCAGAAGGGACTTCAAATCCCCTTCCATGCAAATTTTTTCATCCCCAATAGCTTCTACTACACCCTTCCACCAGAAATCAAGCAAATGTGGGTGATTTCTATAGAAAGGGGCTAGGCAAAGTCCTTTTTGCCATCCAAACGAGATTGCTTCGTATCCTCCACCCCCAACTGCACACACAATAGTTTAACACTTGAACCCTTGCCACGCTTGCACCCACTGCCCTTGCTAACTACAAGAGCCTATAAGCCCCTCCACCTTCTCCACCGTTGCCAAAAGTTGACGCCATTCACCCGCTCATGTACAAGTTTGAATCAGATCATGATCTCAAACCTAATCGGGCTCCCCCTCTCCTTGTAAAGAAGTTTAAAAGGCCTAAAAAAATGTAACTACACTAACTTACCTTTTTAATATGCATACAAGGAAGATACCACACCACTTGCGCAAGATATTCACATGATAATCATAAGTTTTTTATATGCATTCAAGTAAGATACTACACCACTTGCACAAGTTATTCACGTGACAATTCCAATAAGAAGGGGAGCCTTAGCGCAATGGTAAAGTTGTTGCCGTGTGACTTAATGGTCACGGATTTGAGTTGTGGAAACAATCTCTTGCAATATAGGGTAAGTCTGTGCACAATAGATCCTTTTTCCCCAAGAACCCGCATTAGCAAGAGCTTCGTGCATCGTACTGTCCTTGTTTTCCCTCTAAAAATTAATTTGTTTAATTCTTGTTCGTTTGTCAATACCTCACTAATTTTATAATCATTCATTCTTAACTCTATTGCTATGGTCAAAGATACCACAACAATAAAAAAATGTGAGTGGTCATATTAAACCACAAATGTTACTCCTATAATTATGATGCCTATTCTTCCTTCCTCGAAGCAATTGACTCCTAAATTGAGAGAACAATTAACAATGCAATAATAGCTCCACATTGAAGCGCTAGATGTACTCAATCCATTGAAACCACTCCCAAATATAGAGATGCATGCATGGATCTCTAAAGATGAACTATGCTACATTGCTCCCAAAATATTCCCTAAGATCCAACAATAAACTTTATAATCATCTTCTCTGAAGGCACCTCACACTTGTGTGAATGATCACAAATCTTGATAGAGCATCTTGCTCCACCATTCTATGTAGTCAACTTCTTCATGCCAAGGAAGAATAATGCAATAGAAAATTTAGGATTTACAATTATTTTAAGTCTTTAAGCATTTGAAGTTGTTGAAAAGTAAATATTGCATTTTTATTGAGTATTGTAAACTGAATAAAATTTAACTCAGCCCTAGGATAATTAGTCCTTTCCCATCTTATAAATGGAGTTCTCAATCCCTCATATAATTCTATTCTATGATTTAATATAAAACTCTTTTTTCTCTATATTTTATTTCATCTTCTTTTGCATGATATTATTCTCAGTGCTACATCAAGGAGTATAAAGACACTTCTATTAAGAAACCGAGAATGTGGAAGAGAGAGATGTATAAATGGCTATGCATAAAGGGCTTAGAGAGAAAGAGACCCTGCTGACACTTTATCACTGACTTTGTGCCACTCTCCTCCAATGGCCATGATATCCTAGTAAAATGTAGATGTCAATTAAAGGGATCCAACTAAAATTCTAAACCTTGTCGGATATAATACACCAAGGCCAACTATTCGTAAAAGAATGAAGTAGAGAAGATGATAAATCCTTGTGTACCTGAAGCCAATCAGCAACAGCTGCTACATTAGGCATAGTAGCACTCATTCCAACTATCTGCAAGCCATGAGCTGAGCCACCCTCTCCACTACTACCTCCTGACCTTTCACCACTAGATAAGTCAGTGCTTCCTTCACCAGCAGCATAGCGAAGCTTTGTCAACAGTAACTCCAAAAGGTAACCACGGTGTTGATCTGCGACCTATAATTGCAAACAACATAGCAAATAGATGCAATCATGAAAGTTGTCACGAGATCAGAGAGGTAGGGAGAAGAGTGACATGTAGCCAAGACTAAACTGAACAAACCAAGGAATAAAGGCAGACAAGCAAAGAAAAAAGAAAGAAAGAAGATTCCTTGACTGATAATAAACTATCTAGATTGTAAACTATCAATTCAATTGGAGCTCTTTTTCTGCAACAGTTTTATCAAATTAAATATATTCAACAGCTTTGCAACTCTCAGAATATGAAAGAGAGCCTAATGATGACCATGTTACGGTAATGCCCAAGTTCGAGTTAACCATGTATAACTATGACTATACCTAGAAAAATTCCAACATTACAAATTACAAACCCTAATCCTCACCTTTCTCAAGAATGAAATAGAGACTAGTGTTTGCTTCTTTTCATGATCAAAAACTTGACTGGCCAGTTGCTTTCGATGCTTCCTAATCAAGAAATAAAGAAAGGCAAACAACAACAACCAAACATTTATCCCACTGAGTGAGGTAGACTATGTGAATCCACCTATGTCATTGAGTTCAATCTCCTACTATATCATTATATATATTTAAATAAATTTTATCCTATTTTATCGTTGTTAACCAAATAAATAAAGAAAAATATATATATATAAAACTAATTGTTCTACAGAGACATGAAAGAAACAGAAATAACAAAGAAAATATTAGTGTCAACATGTGCAAATCCCCAACCATTTCTGCACCAATCCAAAGGGATGAGAGAAACGGCTAAAAGCAGAGAAGAGAAATGGCAAACAAGTCAATAAATGGTTCTACCCATTTGGAAATACATTAAATATTTGAAGCAAGCTACAAAATGGTATGATTAAAAAGCTCTATCACCCTACAAGGAGAAAAAGGTTAAACATTAAAAAAAAAAAATTCTAAGACTCCAACTAATGTCCAATATAAAAAAAACTGCTCATGTAAGAAAACTTTATATCCTATGTCACACATACATTCAGCAATTAGTCATGCATCAATTTCACAAGGATCATAAATATTAAAAATAAAAGTCTAGTACATCACTTTAATCTACCATTTCAATGAAAAAAACATTAGTAAACAAATCTAGGGAATAGGAAAAGAAAAAAGAAGAAACAAATGAAAGAAAAGTTACCATATGAAGTTCATCTATCACAATGATTCCAAGTTCAGAAAGACGGCTTTCCTCTAACAAGCGATTAATTAAAGAGTTTGCCTTCTCAATGGTGCATACAGCTACAGAAGTATCTTTAGGAAGTGCTCCACCACCCTGATTTCCGTAGAAACTACGAACATGCTTACCAAACGGCTCAAGAAGCAACTCCAAGTGTTCAGCCTAGAATTAAGATGCTCACAAATAGGACCAAATGATAAAGGTTTCATTTTTAATTCAATGATATGTGTAACATACATGATTCATTTAATCAGCTGTACCTTTTCAGCACAAAGCGATACATATGGAAGAACAAGAAGAGCCATTTTCCCAGAAGATAAAACTTGTCTTAACATCAAAATTTCAGCTACAAAACTCTTGCCAGCACTGTCAAACAACTCTATATTATCAACATTCATAGAAGCACACCACAAAAGCCAACAAACCGACAGAATATGATATGGACTCAGACTAAGAATGTTAGAGATGCATATAGGAACACAAATTGCTTTGATCTTCAATTTCATCACTCAGACAAAGTAAATTTGTGCAATTCAGGATAAATTAGTGTGTGACAGAATATAATAAATGTAAAAGAATAGACAATATGTGTTTTTTTAATCTACAATAAATTTAATGGAAATCCAAATATGAGAAAGTGCTAGAACTTAGAATTAATTAATCAAAAACTGAGCACATTGATTGTTGAAAATTTTCACATAGGCACTACAAAATTGTGATTATTGGCAAATATTAGGAGCTTAGATTTTAATAGTGTGTGATTATATAATCTACGATAAATATAATGGCAATCCAAAGATGAGAAAGTGCTACAACTTAGGCATTAGTTACTAAATCAACAACGGAGCACATCGATTGATTCATATTTTCACATGGGTAGTACACAATTGTTATTATTGACAAACATTAGGAGCTTAGATATAATTAGCTTTGTGATACTGATTATTAAACCATCTTTGTATAGAATTGTTACCCAAGTTTTTTGCAAGCATTTATATTGTAATTTTCAAATGATTACTTATCAAGACCACATATAGTCAGCATACGCCCACACATATTGCACAAGCATTATGCAATGGCACAATAAATGTAGTTGAATATGTACTTAAAGCATGAGATTTTAATGAGGTTAGCATCCAATACATTTCAAGCCCATGGATTTGCAATGTTCATTGCGACTTGGGGGAGGAGAGTGTATGGAAATGATTCAGTGAGAGAAAAACATTTCTATAGAAATGAAATGTTTCCCAACACCTCAGGAATCAAAGGTCAAAGTGCAACACACTAAAAATACAAATTAAAAGAGAAACATAATTTTCATTTGGGAAAAAATAAAGAATAATTTTTACCCCGTTATATACTCCAACTTGACACCATACATCAAAAACATGAAGTTTCAAAGAATAACAAATACAAAAAATCTAAAATTTATTGTTCTTTGTAGTGTATTATTGTACTCATTAAACAAAGTTCCTAGCTCCACCACTGCCAGAAAGCATAACTAAGATTGTTGCCACTAAAATTTAAAAAAGAAACCAGAAAAAAGGAGAAAGAGTGGTCTGATGCAGTGAACATCTTAATTATATTACAAAAAATTGGCAAGAAAAATCCAAATTGCAAAATAGACAACAAATTGAAACAATTGAAAAAAAAAAACATCAATCATCAACCATTTTCCAAAAATAAATTGTTACTAAATACCTTGTAGTTGCACAATAAACAAGATTTCTTCTCTCTAGAACACCATCAATAAGCAGACATTCCACCTAAAATTTAGATAAAACACATGCCCACAGCGTCAATTTGTGCTATGTTGTAAAAGTCATGAATATGAAATGCAAAATCACATTCATCATAAAGCCTCAAGATGGCATGATACATACATATACAAATTCAGGTTGCATATTCTTATTTTGCATATATAATAAAATTGATTTGTGATTGGGTGAATCTGGATCAAAGAACTTTAAAAATATATATAATGAAAGTAATTGGTGCAAAATTTTAAATATTAACACCACAATGAAATTAACATATATTATATTGCTCTTTTTAGTACATCGACATTCCCTGAAATCTTGAAGGTAATAAAACCAGACTTTGCAAACAAGTATGGTTATCAATAGAGTTAATTAGGACTAAAAATTCTGAAGTGCATCAATTTAAATCAAAATAAGAAAAGAAAAAAAAGTAGAAATCGCTACCAATGCACAAAACTACTAGTGTTGATTTAGTAAATATAAAGAATGCTATATTAATAATGACATGACTATGCAAAGTTCAATTGAGATGTCTAAAATGACACCACTATCAAAATCTATGCACTTCATATCATATTCTTATATTCATGTTTTCTATAGGGATGGAGAAACTTGCAGGCATTAACTCAAGTTTAAAGAACAACGCACTCAGTGTGACAAAAAATTTGAGGTTCATATCATACAATCTTGTGATACGTTCTCAACACAAAAGAATGTTTAGAAAGATATATGTTCTTTCAGACTCAAAGAACAAGGGAATCACAAATTCACATCCAGATCTTTGATATTAATTCGTTTGGAATCCAAAAAAACCCAACAATGAGCATTTTAACTAAGGAAAAAATTGGGTTTCCTAATCTCACTAGACACAATTGCCCCTTCTCTAAATTGGATTTCTAAATCCCACATACCCCATGCTACCTGCATTCATGCTTTTCTTATTCAAAAAGCATAACATTGAAAAGGATAATTTATTGAAGACCCCTCAGAAAATAAATTACAATTACAATTCCTCCAAGCACAATAACTGAGAGTTAGTTACACGAGAACTAACTTCTACTATAGAAATCCTTCTTTTAAAAATTGATTCCGAAGGCAAGGAAAATGTAAACCAAAGTTAAAAGTCAAACCTGCCAAGGATAAAGCTTTGAGATGCCTTTCTTCATATAGATGCTGCAAACTTCTGAAGGAAGCCAACTGTCTAACTGTAGTCTGTACTTTGGAAGCATAAAACTGGATGGAGTACCAGACACCTCATGACTGTTGTCAGATACTGATACTTTCTGATTCTTTTCCTCTCTGTTAGCTGAATCATGAGCATTCCCTGAAGGAGAACTATTATCTTGAGTCAATGACACACATTTTCCTTTGGAAACAGCCAAATTAAAATCTGCCCCAGTTTGACAGGAATTTTCATTTGCATATGATGAACC
>JAOBBC010191958.1:0-15285 GCA_025388495.1 Curcuma longa | reverse complement strand
GGAAGAAGAAGAAATATTATGCGTGTGTAAAGAAATCCAGAGAGAGAGTTTCTTCATACCTGCAGGGGTTTATATAGCAGCAGGTTGAGCGCGATCTTTGAGAAGAAATATTTGTGATGAGCTGTCAAATAGTAATGCGCCATTATAGGCACTAACTCTAATGGTTTCTAACTATCCAACGGCTTAGCGGGAGCTGATTATCTTCATCCAGCAGTGATAAACGCAAGTACGCGAGAATTTAGGGGATTAAATTTTGAAACTTAGTAACCGTCCGTATCCTTTTAGCAGAGCTTATAAGCTTGGTTATCTTTTAACACGAAAGGTGGCTAAAAGGGAAACTGATCTTGAGCCGAGGAGAGAAGTCGAACCGTTTGGGAGCTAATAACCGAGCTGCGATAGAGACGATATGAGCATATGATCGGAGAGCTGAGTCGAAGCAACTTGAGCATGAGGTCGAGTTATCTAACTAAGCTGACTGAACTGTAGAAGTGTGTGGCCGAGATACATGACTGAGCGGCCAAGCTGTGAGAGCATGTGGCCGAGCTATTTGAGCGGCTGAGCTGTGGAAGTATGTGGCCGAAAAGCATAATTAACCGGCCGAGCTGTGAGGGTATGTGGTCGGATGACTGAGTCCGAGCTGATTGAATAGGTGGCCGAGCTGATCAGGAGAACTAAGCAGGTGTCTTAACTAGGTGACTGAGCAGACCAAACATGTGGTCGAGCTAACTGATGGGCCAAACCCAATGAGTCTGGGCTGAATGTTATTGGGATAGCCGAGGCGTTACTAGGTCAGTCTCAATATGATTTGACTGTTGACCATAGATTCGACAGGTCGGATGCCAACTCGGATTGATTATTGACCCATTTTGTCTTGTCAGACCAACAAAGTCCCGCCATATCACAAAGTCTCTCCATCAAGTCTAGTCGAAGGAGGAGTATACCGACTGACTAGACAACAAATAGTCTAAGTATTTTCCGTATGGCAGGTGTTAGATCAGCTAGCAAGTTAAGTCACACTGAATGATAAAGGGTCAGTTCTTGTCGAATGAGTAAATCCTAGCAGGTCAACAATCATAATCTGAGTCAAACGCAATAAGTCGGTAGGTATCGGATGGGCTTTCGTCTGGCTTGGACACGGGTCGGCTTGATGAGTGTCCATCGAGGAGATTTGATAGGTCGGTACGTAGGTTGAGATTTGATTCTAGGGGTCAAAGGGAACTCATCACCATGTCCCAGCCGAGAGGGTCTCTGGATGAGGAAGCTGCACTGATCAGGTCGGACAAGTCTTGGTTGAGCTCGAACATATGTCATTTGATAAAAGAACATGATAGGTCGGTATATGTCAGCTAAGCAAAGTGGGTCAACACGTGTAATGAGGTCAGAGATCATTGATCTAATCACATTTAATGCGTGAGATACATACTTATTTGCGAGAGTAAGGGGTGTATCAATGCATTAATGGCAGAGGGCATGCGTGATCACGACGGAATCTGTACGATCGGATTTGTCGCCAGACGACCACTTGCCGTGTTAGGCTTTCAATGGTGGGATGAGAAACCTGGTGAGAAGCAAGGGTCAGGATTGAAGCAGAGCCAAAAAAGGTAGAGAAAGGCTGAACCAATAGGATCGGTCAGACGTGCGATACATATCTGACCATCGAGGCGTAACTATCATGATCTGATGGTCTTGAAGTGGCCACGTCATCTCCTCCGGACCCTATATAAGGGAGAGCCCCACATGCGTGTGTGAAGTTTATTACGCTCAAGTACTCTCGTGCCTTTGCTCTTCTCTCATTGTTTGTCCGACCTCTTCCCTCTGTAAGTCTCCATCCTCCTTCTGTTAATCTGACCTATTTTTCATTTCGTTAGCTCTGACCCTTCTTGCACAAGTCTCGACCTCTTTCCTATTAATCCGACCTGTTTCTTGTTAACCCCGACCCTTTCTTTTGTAAATCTCGACCCAAATGGCCCCCAAATCTCCGAATACTCCTTGGTTCGAGGACCAATGCCTTGTCTATGACTGAGATGCCATCAGCATGTTCCAAACCCAGTTCGAGATTCCTGCCGACCATGCCATTTACGTGTCGATGCCCGATCAATGACCCCATATACCTATCCCTGGCCATGTTACTTTCTTTTATGATCAAATGACCAGTGGTCTTAGGTTCCCGATCCCCCCTTTCTTTCAAGACTTAGCCAACTAGTACAACCTTAACCTTTCCCAACTTGCTCTGAATTCATACCGCCTCATTTGTGGTACCATCATTATATGTCGGTTGTACCAAATTTCACTAACTCCGACCCTGTTTAATGCCTTGTACAACCTGCGCCGGTTCGAGTGCGGAGTCTTTTACTTCTCCGCTCGACAAAGACTCAACTTTTTGAGTAAGTACTCGACCTCCCACAAGGGCTGGAAAGGTCATTTTGTATACATCAAACCTCCACAGCCATACACTTGGCTGAACCAGTGGTCAACCAACCTACCTCCCGTCCTTGCTCTAGGTTAGAGCTGTCAGTCTCGAGCCTGCCTGAAGGCGATGGACATCCTGGATGAGTTGAGTTTCAATGTCAATCATCTAGTGGAGAATGATGCCCTACTATATCGAGCAGGGCTAAGTTCGATCCAGATACGGCTGGGGGACCGAATAAGTAAGCAAATTTTTCAATAAGTTTGCTCCTTGTCACTGACTAACTTTTCTTTATCATTGCAGGTAGACTCATGTTGAATGCTTCAATGAACAATCTCCTCAAATGGGATCTGGCATCCATGGAGAGCCTATGGGCTGAAGGGGACGTCGTTCAAAAGCCCGGGGCTCTGTCGTCCTCCCGAGTGCCCCCAGCAAGTCAACCGACTAGTGCCGATGCTCCCCGACGCAAGACCAAGGGGGCCAGTATCAGTCGAGCACCACCAAAGTCGAAGAAGGCTTTAGGTTTCGAAGGCTCGGCTCGGACCCGACTGATCAAGGAAGGCCGCAAGAAGAAGAAGGCCCCCTCTCGCAGAGACACCGCTGAGACCGAGCACTCCAAGAAGCGAAAATGCCTTGCATCCACTACGGGGGCAAGCTCGAAGCAGATGCTGCCTACCCAACCACTGGTGCGCAAGGGCAAAGCTTGGGTCGGCGAAGGATCAGAGGCGTCTCTGTCCACTACAGCCGTCCAACCTAGCGGCGTAGCCTTAGGGGCGTCGTTGCTCAAGCTTCCCCCTCACCCGTGATAGAGACAACGCCTGAGCGCGTTCGAGTAGACCTTGGGAGTCTTTTTTCTTAGGAGCTGATCGAGGAGCCGACCGATCACCTTGAGGCGCACCAAGCGCTCATCCCGCAGCTCGGGATGGTGCCGTTGAGCGAACATATGTACGAATTGTACATAAAGGTAAGTTGAGCACTTTTCTTACCTAATGTCAATTTTTGTTGGTTCTATTGTGTAACTAATGGTGTTTGATGGCAGACCGACATGGAGCAGAAGGCTCTCCATCGCCATCTGGTCTGAGCGGAAAAGCGCATCGCTCAGATGGATGGGTAAATAACTCGCCTATGGGCGGAGTTGGCCCACCGACCTTCGATGCAAAAGGGGTTGGCAGGGGCCTTAATGGATGTTGGCCGAGCCCAAGTTGAGGCTATTATGGCTGAGGGCGCTCAGCGGAAGGCGAAGGCAAAGGTTGAAGAGTGGCGGTCAAAGGCTCAGAGCTATCTAACCCAGGTCCATGAATTGGAGCTGGAGTTGGCTTAGGCCAAGACCACTGCCGAGGAGGCCAAGACCGCTGCCGAGGACTCCTACCAGGTGGAGAAGCAGGCCCAGGAGACTTGCTTACAAGCCGAGCACTTGGCTGATCGCCGAGAGGCTGAACTAGTGGCGGTCGAGAATCAACTTCTTCAGCTGAGGATCAACTTTGGTCGGGAGCGGGATCAACTGGATTAGCAGTTGGCGGAGGCCCGAGCAAAAGAATAACAATTTATCTCAGAGTTAGAGGCGGCCCAGGCAAAGATGGAAGATCTCCAGACGAGGGAGGAGGCTCGATCGGCTGCCAGATCGCCAACAACCCTTCCTCACCTCGCCTGACTTCTTCCATCTTGTGGCACTGAGCTCAAGCAAAATGATGGAGTGCCGCTTCAATGGTGCCATTTGACAGTTCTTGAAGTTGGGCCTCATTGCTCGGGACGTCAACCTCAGTTTTCTAGATCTGAGGAAGGCATGGAACGACTTACCCGAGGCTGACCAAAGGGATTTTCCTGATCCCGAGGGGGTCAAGGAATCAGTAGTCCCAGCAGAGCTGCCTGAGTCAACCGTGTCAGAATCTGTCGACCTCTCAACCTCGACCGCCCCTCCCGTGCCAGCAGACCCACCAGCACTAGCTGAGTCAGCCAACGCTCCTACCCCGGCCGACCCTCTTGCCTTGGCCGAGCAAGCGATGGAAGCTGAGCCGACTTCCTGAGCTCGAGTTCTTTATTTTTGATTTTGCTATAATCCCCCTATTTTGTAATGACTGGTAATGAAAAATATATTTTCTTCATGTCTTTCATTCTTAATGTATGTGTGGGTTGGTTAAGTGTCCCAAGTTGGGTTGAGAGGCAAGTGAGGGTCCGATCCAGGCCATTTGGTCGGGCGGATAAGCTTGAGGTCGAAGCAAACGAAATCAAGTCGAGCGAATTGCTCGGGGGAGGTTTGAGAATCAAATGCAATTCGCGAGTGTGCCCAGAGTCTTGCGTACCATTTTTTAATGAAATATTCGAGGGGCAATTGAGACCGAGCTTCGTCTAAGCTGAGCGTGAGGGATGTGAGTCGTACACGCAATAAGTCTAGCCAAGTACTGAACTCACGTGAGTAATAGAACTACCCCATTGAATGGTTTAGCCGAGCAAGATTAAGGTCGTGAGTATAACCAGCCAATCGACAGTGAGGTTCCGACATAAATAACTTAGTCGGTCGAGTGAACCTCAAGCTTCAAACAGAATAAGTTGAGTAATGATTCGAACACACAGGATCGTTGAGCGAAGTTGCAATAATTGTCAAGCTAAATGCTTTCGAGAAGTACAAATTTAAGGGAACAATCGACCGAGCAAGGCTGGGACCATTTCCAATTTGAGCACGAAGGACTGTGTAGTAAGCCAGGTTAAGAATTAAATTTTGAGCGATCGATTGGCCTACTTGGCCGAGCTAGTTCGAGGTGGCCTGAGTGATATTTTCGCATAAAGGTATCCGAGTACTTGATTCAAACGAGTGAACTTAAAGAATGAATCAAATGAGCCGAATATACAAACTTGGCGCGATTGAGAGGAGTCGAGGAAGATGGGTGGCGAGGGGCCGGATTATGGTTGGGATTCGTGATCAAGTCAGACCTAGCGACCGACCTTTACGATATCATGTGGTGAAAGACTGAGAGACTAACTGTTGGACTTACTGAATTATTAAATGAATGGAGCCAAGAGAGCTAATTGCTCGGGATACTGAAATATTGAGCGAATGCAGCCGAGAAGATTACTAAGAGACTAAGTGATTGGGAACTGAGACAGTGAGTGAAGCCGAGAGAGCTACCGGGGGATTGAGTGCTCGGGAGATCGAACTGAGCCACTGAATGAATGAAGCTGAGCGGGCTATTAAGAAACCAGAGAGATTGCTCGAGCTTCTGAGTTGTTAGGTAAGTGATTCCGGGCCTTTTGTAAGACAGAGCCATCAGCGACAGGGTTGAGAGGGCCAAGAAGTTCTGAGCCATATGATCCGTGCCTGACTTAATGCTGAGCCATCAGTGACAGGGCTGAGAGGGTCAAGAAGTTTTGAGCAATGTGATTCGTGTCTGTCGTAAGGCTGAGCCATTAGCGACAGGGCTGAGAGGAACGAGTTCTAAGCAATGTGATCCATGCCTGTCATAAGGCTGAGCCATCCACGACAGGGCTGAGAGGGCCGAGAAGTTCTGAGCAATGTGATCCGTGCCTATCGTAAGGCTGAGCCATCAGCGACAGGGTTGAGAGGGCCAAGAAGTTCTGATCAATGTGATCCATGCCTGTCGTAAGACTGAACCATCAGCGACAGGGCTGAGAGGGCCGAGAAGAGGTTGGTGTAGAAGCCTGCATTTTTCATATATGGTTATTACAAGTGGAAGAGCAATAAGAGTAGATAATACCCTTTTAAATGCGATAAAGCCATAGGTGAGTAGCATGCCAAGGCCTCGGGAGTTCTTTGTCTTGTGGATCGGCGAGGTAGTATGATCTGCTTGTGAATCGGCAAGTGACTCCGTAAGATCCCTCCCATCGGGGCTCGAGTTTTCTCACTCCTTCCATGGGCTTCATCTTTTTACATACAAAGTCGCCGACATGAAACGAGCGAGGTCTCACTCACTTGTTGTATATTTGACTCATACGCCGCCGATAGGCGTAGAGCTGCATGTTTGTTTGCTCCCGGGTTTCCGTGATGAGGTCCAGCTCCGCAGCTCTCCATGAGGCATTGTCTTCAACATTGGTATAGGCCTTGATTTGTGCCGACTAACATTCGACTTCAACTGGGATCATAGCCTCGCTTTCATAAACGAGGAGAAACGGTGTCAGACCCGTGTTGTCCCTTGGTGTAGTTCGGTATGCCCAGAGGATGTCGGGAAGTTCATCAACCCATGATCCTCTCACATGGTTTAACTTCATCTTCAATCCTCGCATAAGCTCTCTGTTCATTATTTCAATCTGCCCGTTGCTTTGAGGGTAATAGACAGATGTGAAAGCTTGTTGAATCCCCAAGTTCTGACACCATTCCTGAAGCTTTCATCCTTGAAATTGTCTTCCATTATCCGACACCAACTTGTGTGGAATGCCAAAGCGGCATACAATGTTCTACCACAAGAATTTGAGGATACTTTTCTCTGTGATGTGTGCTAGTGGCTCAACCTCCACCCATTTGGAGAAATAATTGACAACGACCAGTAGGAATTTCCTTTGACCGGGCCCCATTGGAAAAGGGCTGACTATGTTAATTCCCAATTGATCGAAGGGACAAGTGACAATGAAAGTTTTCAAGGGCTTAACTGGTTGGTGAGACAAAGCCTGATGCTTTTGGCAACTGAGGCAGGTATGGATGAGCTAAGCAGAGTCGGCTTGCATGGTAGGCCAGAAGTAATCGACAAGCAATATCTTACAGACTAGAGTCCTTCCACCAGTGTGGTTACTGCAACACCCTTGATGTATCTTGTGCATAACATAGTCAGCCTCGTCGGGCCCGAGATATTTGAGAAGAGGGCGAGAGAAGGCTCGCTTGTATAGCATATCTCTAATCATAGTGAACCGAGTTGATCTTCGTTTGAGGGTTTGAGCTTGTTCCAAGTCTTCAGGCAAAGTTCCTTGCCTTAGGAAGGAAATGATGGGTGTTTACCAGTCACCTGGCTCGGTGGGTCGGGGAGCTTGATCCACTTGGGCAACCAATTGTTCTTGTATGATCAACTCCTTAGTTTCCCAAGTAGTTAATGCACTGGCCAGTTTAGCCAGCTCGTCAGCTTCTGATAGTCAGCACGAGGTATTTGTTTAACGACCACTTCTTGAAACTCGTCTTTTAACTTGTCTACTGCTTCAGCGTAATGCTTTAACCGATTATTACGGATCTCAAAAGTGCCTTTGATTTGCTAGTCCACCAACTGCAAGTCCGTGCTGAGCAACTTGGAGGCCGGCGAGAAGAGCTTCATACTCAGCTTCATTGTTAGTGGCTCAGAATTGTAGTTTTATGGCCAGTTGCAGTGTTTCTCCTTGAGGAGAGCATAGTAAGACCCTAACTCCGCTGCTTTTTTGGTGACCGACCCATCCACAAAGATTTTCCACGTCTCTAACAATTCTCGGCCTGTGACTTTAGTCAGAAAATCTGCTAGAGCCTGAGCTTTAATGGTCGTTTGAGGCTGATACTGTATGCCATATTCGCTTAGCTCAGTGGCGCATTGATGAGGAGTTCGGAGGCATCAAGATTGAGCAAGACCCGACCCAAGCTACTATTGGTGAGCACCGTGATCGAGTGCGAGAGGAAGTAAGGACGCAACTTTCGAGCCATCAGAGTGAGGGCTAGTGCCAATTTCTCTAAAAAGGTGTAGTGAGTTTCCACATTCTTCAGCAAATGGCTTGCAAAATATATCAGGCGTTGTGCCTAGTTTTCTTGCTTAACCAGAACCGAGCCAAGGGCTTCCTCTAAGGCGGAGAGATATACCCACAAAGGCTCATGTTGGGTTGGCTTAGATAAAATAGGCAAGTCAGACAAATACTTTTTAAGCTTGACTAAGGCTTGTTCACACTTTTCCTCCCATGAGAATTGAGTGGCTCGGCGTAGGATCTTGAAGAAAGGTAAACTCTTCTCCGCTGAGTGAGAGATGAAACGAGACAGAGCCGTGATTCGTCCGACCAACCGTTGCACTTCCTTAGTATTTTGCGGAGAGGCAATGTCTTGGACAACTCAGATATTCTCTGGGTTGGCCTCAATCCCTCACTCGATGACAATGTAACAGAAGTGGAGTCAACAAGTCTTGAAGACTCGATCCATGAGTCGTTGATAGGTGGCTCCGACATTTTTCAATCCAAAGGGCATGACCGTGTAACAGAAAGTCCCATCAGCAGAGATGAAATTGACCTTATCTTAGTCTTCTCGAGCTAACGGGATCTGATGGTAGCCTTGATATGGATCCATCATGCAAATGAGCTCGTAACCAGAAGTGGAGTCAACAAGTTGATCTATCTGAGGGAGAAGATAACAATCTTTCGGGCATGCTTCATTAAGATCCTGGAAATCAAAGCAGACTCGCCACTTACCCCCAGGTTTGGGCACCAGGACCACATTGGCCAATCAGGTTGGGAATTGCACTTCTCTTATTTGTTCGGCCTTTAACAGCTTGTCGATTTCTCCCTGATTATCTTGTCTTGATCGGGTGAGAAATGCCACCTCTTCAGTCGGACAGGTCGGGCCCTAGGGACAAGATTGAGCTTATGCTCCACTACTGTTAGGGCCACACCGATGATCTTAGATGATGACCAGGCGAAGATATCGTAATTCCGTGTTAGACAGGTAGTTAACTACTCCTTTAGCTCTGGTGATAGGTCGATCGCTATTTGAGTAACTCGGTCTGGTTTCTCAAGTACTATTTACGCCGAGACCTTTTCCCGGTTGGGTCACGGGAGAGATATGTCTTGCACTGAGTTAACCTTGGCACTCTGCTTCCTTCGCACTGTTCGGAGGTCTGTTTGGACCATGTTGATGTAGCATTTGCGAGCCATACTTTGATCCCCGCCGACAGACCCGACCTGATCATAAATAGGAAATTTCAATTTTTGGTGGAAGGTAGATATCACCGCGCCAAAAGAGCTGAGGTCTGGCCTCCCTAGAATGACATTGTAGGTGGACGAAGCGTCCACCATTGTGAAAATGATGCTATGGGTCTTTCGTAGAGGTTCTTCTCCTAGAGACAAAAGGAGCTGAATTTGTCCCATGGGTCGGATCTCATGCCCCGAGAATCCGAATAATGAAGTAGCCATGAGCTATAACTCCTCTCGATCAATTTGCATGCGGTTGAAGGCGTCTTTATACAAGACGTTGATCGAGCTGCCAATATTAACAAATATCCAAGCCACATCATAATTAGCGATGGTGGCTTGGATGATGAGAGTGTCGTCATTTGGAGTGGCAACTCCTTCCAAATCCTGAAGTCCGAAGTGAATAGAAGAGCTCAGCTCCTGACTTCTATTGGTGCCAATACTGTATGTTTCCAATCGACGCCCATGAGCTTTTCGGGCTCGGTTGGAATCTCCGTCTGTGGGGCTGCCGGCTTTCATACTGATCTTTTGGAGTGGCAACTCCTTCCAAATCCTGAAGTCCGAAGTGAATAGAAGGGCTCAGCTCCTGACTTCTATTGGTGCCAATACTGTATGTTTCCAATCGACGCCCATGAGCTTTCCGGGCTCGGTTGGAATCTCCGTCTGTGGGGCTGCCGGCTATCATACTGATCTCCCCCCGATGAGCGATGTTATCTTGATTCTCTCGATGATCTCGGTGAGCCTCAAGATGTGGTTCTGGCCTTGGTATGTGTTCCTGCCGCTGGCCATCTTGCGCTGGAAACTGATCCCTACGTGGGGGTGATTGCCGCCCTCTTTTTGGCATGTGCTGTGGTATCGGGTCTGCCCCCCTTGGCACTTCTCGGCGCTCTTGATCGCCTCTCGTGCCATAGCCTTCCGCCCTGCGTCGACCCACCAGTGGTGGATTCCTACTTCCTTGCTGGTGATCTCTGATGACCCAGTTGATCCCTTGGGTCAATTGCCGACAGTCTTGTGTGCTATGTGTGGTTGACTGATGATACACGCAGAAACGAGTTGGATGCCTGACTCTGGCTATATTCCTTTGGCCAGCCAAGATGGGAATGTTGTCAACAGCCTCCACGATCTGCTCGTCTCGGCATGCTGGGACATTATGGAGCGGTCGGGTCGGGACTTCCCTCCACAGCGGGGGCGGAATAGGCCTTCTGTCTGAAGGTGGAGCTGACCTGGAGTCATTTCATTGAGCTAATTGAGTTTCCTCCAAGTGAATGTACTTAGCATCTTTTTCTAATAGCCTCTGGTAGCTAGGTGGCGACTTCTTCACTAGGGAATGGAAGAAATCGCCATCGAGCAATCCTTGAGTGAAGGCGTTAGTGAGTACATCGGAAGGAGTCGAAGGCACCTCCCACACAACTTGGTTGAAACGATAAAGATACTCCCGTAAAGTTTCTCGGACTTTTTGCTTCATCATAAATAAATTAAGAGGAGTCTTCTAGTATTTTTTGCTGCTAGCGAACTGATACAGGAAGACCTCCTTAAAATCCTTGAAAGAGTGGATGGAAGAGGTCAGCAGTCGGTTGAACCAGCGCTGTGCTGACTCGGAAAGAGTATTGAGGAAGACTCGACACTTAATCTCATTTGTGTATTGGTGCAGTAGGGAGGCATTTTCGAAGTGGCACAAATGGTCCTCAAGGTCGGTCGATACATTATATTCTTCCACTTGAGTTGATCGGAAATGGCGAGGCAACTCCTGCTCCAGGAGTGCGTGAGCAAAGGGGGTCTCAAGCATGTTGGCTGAGTAGTTTGCAGGAGCCTTTCTTTGTGCACTTCCCGGAGTCCATCTTCAGCTCGGGATCCACATGAATCATCTTCCGTAGTTCTCATATCTCGGTTAGTAGAATTGATGACCAACAAAATCTCATCCACAGGTGAGAGCCTTTGACCTCCCATCGGAGAATCAGTTGCAGGTATCGGAGGTGGCTGGAGCGAAGCGTTCCTTAGGGCTGCTTCCCTGGCTTGCTGAATAATTTGATGAAGGTCATTCCGCGTCATTGTGACAGTGCCCTCCTTATTCCTCCTCTTCGACAGGGTCACAGTTGTCAATGGTGCGTCTGGTGTTAACCATCGTGGCGTCTAGCTTAGAGTTCCCATAGACGGTGCCAATAATGTTCCGGTTGGATACCGTCGACGGTCATGTCATCAGTAAAAAATATCCCACCTCAACCTTTGTTGATCCTGTCGGTGAAAGATCATGAAAAGAAAGAGTTGCAAAAAGGGGTCAGTGAGGCACCGGGGATTCCCGGCAAGCCACTTTGACACTCAAGTTAGTAGAGAGAGCAGGATGGAAGAAGAAGAAATATTATGCGTGTGTAAAGAAATCCAGAGAGAGAGTTTCTTCATACCTGCAGGGGTTTATATAGTAGCAGGCTGAGCGTGATCTTCGGGAAGAAACATTTGTGATGAGCTGTCAAATAGTAATGCGCCATTACAGGCACTAACTCTGACGGTTTCTAACTATCCAACGGCTTAGCGGAGCTGATTATCTTCATCCAGCGGTGATAAACACAAGTACGCGAGAATTTAGGGGATCAAGTTTAGAAACTTGGTAACTGTCCTTATCCTTTTGGCAGAGCTTATAAGCTTGGTTATCTTTTAACACGAAAGGTGGCTAAAAGGGAAACTGATTTTGAGCCGAGGAGAGAAGTTGAACAGTTTGGGAGCTAATAACCGAGCTGTGATCAATGGCGGAGCCAGCTCGGGTAATTTACCCGGGCTGATCTCCGACTGTGGACTATTCCGTCGAGACAACCCGAGCTGGCTCGTTAGTTTTCTTTAAAAAAAAAAAATTTCTATCGTAAATTTAAGGCTTTTCACGTCGGCTACCCCGGCTATAGCCCGGGTAGCAGACAACGTGGCTCCGCCACTGGCTGCGATAGAGATGATATGAGCATATGATTGGAGAGCTGAGTCTGAGCAACGTGAGCATGAGGTCGAGTTATCTAACTAAGTTGACTGAACTGTAGAAGTATGTGGCCGAGATACACGACTAAGTGGCCAAGCTGCGAGAACATGTGGCTGAGCTATTTGAGCGGCCGAGCTGTGGAAGTATGTGGCCGAGAAGCACAACTGAGCGGCTGAGTTATGAGGGTATGTGGTTGGACCCTTAATAAACCCCTCCATTAATAGCTAACAATTATTTGACCCTTAATTAATTGCTATAAATTAAGAAAATAACTATTCTTTGCATTCTAGAGATCCTATAAAGATATTTCTTTATAATTATAAACCAGTTTAAGCTCATGCATACAATAATTTTGTTCAAAATTATTGTATGATGTTAAATTACTCTAAATTCAAAACTAGCTAATTAATCATTCCTATGAGTTCTCTAAATTTAAAGTACGTACTTTAGGTGTATATATTAGTTTTATTTTAGCCCGCTACAAGTGACATAAATAATAATACAGCAAACAAGTGACATAAATTTGATGTATTGACGAGAAATTTTTTGATCTAGTAGCCAACTATGCAAATGAAATAAATTTAATGAACTCTGTAGAAATCATTTCAATAACTATTGCTAAGTATCTCTGAACAATCTCCAACTTTATTGACCAACCTCGAAAATCGTCTTAAATATACAAATCTAGAGATCAATGAAAAAGGAAAGTGAGCACAAAGTAAAAAGTGGATATACGAAAGACGTGTATGAAAATATTATTAAAGAGGCAATAACATCATTTATCATTTATCTTTTTTTATGTTATTCGCCTTTTTGATATGGGCTTTCTGTGAAAATCCAAGAAAGCGTCTTGGACGATAACGATGAATCTGTATGCCTAAAACAAAAAATGCTTCACTAAGATCCCTCATTTCAAAGTTACTGAATTTACCTTGTGAATCTATTCTAGTTACTTCTTCATGGAATTTTATTTTAAAGGATTCCCAAGCTACTAAGCTATATCTGCTAATACTACAAAAAAAAGGTTTTTAGGGATGAATTTTTGGGACAAATTATTTTCGTCATAAATTTGCAATAGATTTTGTGACAAATTTATTTTTCGTCGCTGATTGGTAATGAAATTTATGACAAATAAAGATTTGTTGCTAATTTAGTAACAAATTAATTTCATTGCAAAAATAAAATTCGTTGTAAAATTCATCGTCAATTTGCGACGAAAATTATATTCGTCGCAATTTTGTGATGAAAAATTTATTCATTGCTAAATAGTCACCAAGCCGCGATATGGATTTTAAATTTGGCGATGAACACGGTGTTCGTTGCCGAATTGGATTCACCTGTTTGGCTTGATAATCAGTTTTGATAAAGATTATCCATTGTTCTAAGTAAGTATCGTCCAATTGAGAATCACACTTAGATATATTTAAGAGTACTAAGTTTGTTCCAAAAAATATAATATACATTTTGTTGGATGCTTAGATAGTAGAAAGTTTACCTCAGGTTATGTCTTCATATTGATGGGAGGGGTTATGTCATGGAAAAACATCAAACAACTACTAATCGTCATTTCCACTATAGACGTATAATTTATAGTCTGTTATGAAACTTTCAACTATGGGATATGGTTGCGGAACTTCATTACAGCATTAAAGATTGTCGATGTTGTTGATAAGTTGTTGAAGATCAATTGTTATAATAAGTCCACAGAACTATATTCAAAGAACAACCATAGCTCATCGAAATCTAAATACATCGACATTAAATTTCTGATTGTCAAAAAAAGAGTTGAGTGGTCAAGTGTGGATAGAGTACATTAGTATAACTTTTATGATTGCAAATCCACTCATCAAGGGTTTGCAACCAAGATGTTTCGTGTGCATATTGCATATATGGAGGTGCTTTTATTGGGTGAAGTACTTATTTAGTAGGAGTCTGTATTTATGTTTATCATTTTATGGCCAAGGGTGGAGGCACCTTGCAAGCTACCTAGGCTATAGCCCGGGAGCCCAACAACATCAAAGAAGAAATTTTTGTTGGATTTATAGGCAAAAGAAGAGAAAAATTGAAGAAATAAAGAACATAGCCCGGGTATTACGATCGGTGTAGCCCATAGTTCGCAATCAGCCCGGGTAAATCACCCAGGCTGGCTCCGCCATTGTTTATGGCTCTATGTAATGAACACTTTTGTTATTATTATTATTATTATTATATATATATGTTCATATATATATATATATATATTCATTTTTCACATATAATTTATTGTTTATTGCAACAGTAATGGATTTTCATTACCACTTTGAAATAAAGATATCATATTTACTGATGCAGTTTAGCATTTAGTGTAGTAAATATGATATGGACTCTAGTTTGAGTCATAAAGAATAGGTCATGCATGTTTACAACTATAATTTAACTTAAGATATTTGTAAACATGACCTTGATCCTTTCAATTTTATTTGGGTCATTAGGAGAATCAGTTGAGAATCTGTATATGCATATCACTTTTTATATAATTTTCATGTTATATATCCACATCAGATCTATATATGTTATCAATGAAGTTAGTATTATGATTACTATGAGACTTGTTATAGTTATAATAGCTATGACTCCTTAAGTCCTTGCTGATGAAATTAATGGAGGGGTATTTTTATTCACTAAAATTGGCATTGTTATATATAACTAAGGAATATATTATGTTATGTTATCTTTACATGTAGCTTAAATGGGAATGTTCCGGCCAATTCGCCGTGGATGATTCGTACGCCAGATCAGAACTGCGCTCCCCGGAAAGAATCGCCAGAAGAGGGGGGACCTGAGAATCACCAAGAAAAAGAGAGGGTTAGAATGGCGCCGGGGGAACCCCGATAAGCCACTCCGACGCTCAAGTTAGAGCCGAAATAGAAGGAAAGAAATATATGCGGTATAAAATTGAAAGAGAAATAGAAAGAGAGAGAGAGAGCCCCCTTTTCCTTCATACCTGCAGAGTTTATATAATATCAGGCGGAGCGTTATTTGTGGAGATCGGCGCATGTGATTGGTTGTTGACATGGTAAGGATAATC
>JAOBBC010190930.1:0-15469 GCA_025388495.1 Curcuma longa | reverse complement strand
CTCGGGGGTGTTTTATTATTCGACACTTAAATGCTTGACTATTTAAGATTTGAGATGCTCGATCACTCAATTATATTCAGGAGCTTAATCTATTCAGATTCAAGTTACTCTCATTCGGACTGTTCAACGCCTATAATTCATTTGAGTTTGGACTTAGACAACCGATCCATTCGACAATCTTGACGGATCAGTTAAATGATAGCAATAATCAGGCCCAATTGATTTGGCATAGGGTAATACCAATAATATCACTAATAATTTATATTTATATGATTAAATAAATTTAAAATAAAAGGTGTTTAGGTACAAAATTATAAATAATATGTTATTTTGGTATTTTTGCAAAGTGGCACTAATGATATGTGTACCAAATAAATATTCTATACACGTTAAAATTACCTTTTTTTTTTCCATTAAAACACTTAAATATCCAAAAGATCGATTAAATACAAGCTTTTAAAAAATACTTAAAGGAGTCTATTTTAATATCATAAAAAGAAAATTTCATTGGATATTTAACTCTTGCGATCTCTTAAGATGGATGGTCCGATCTTATATGACCACTAAATAAATTTAAAAAATGAAAAATCTCTTAAATGGATGATCTGATTTTATATGACAATTAAATAAATTCAAGAAGCGAAAGATCTTCTAAGATGGATGATTCTATTTTATATGATAACTAAATAAATTTAAAAAATAAAATAATTTTTTGACATCATCAATTATTTAAATATCATATATATATATATAATTAATATGTAAATTTTGAATCGTCGTTATTTTATTTTTTACCACCACGCTACACTAAGGGTAATATTGTAAAATTAATAATTCTACTAGAGGCGAACAGTCTATTTGATTATCTTTACTATAGTCGAGCAATTATTTCAATTATCTCAAGGAAGCGTTCTCCCCAAACATCTACCTTTCTCTTTCTCCCGGTGATGATTAGGGTTTTCTTTGCCACAAGTCTGCGATTCATCTCGGCCTCAGGACAGCAATTGAAAACCAAATTGGCACTAGGGTTTTCCATTCGTGTGTGACCACTTGTTTGTGCCGCTGGATTTCTTGAAAAATTTGGTCGGAAGCGTCGAATCCTCGAGTGTTGGAGAAGCGCCGATGTTGATCAATCAAGAACCGGCGAATAATCCAATCGATCTCTCCCGCTTGGCGTCCCGCTGGCGCTCGAGCGATGAGTGGAGGAAGATGATCCAGGAGATGGATTCGGAGCAGATGCCATCGCATTTGAACACCACCAACAGCTCTGGTCTGTTCCATATTGTATCCACCGACAAGATGTCCGTCCATTACAACGGGACCCCACAGCACGGGCATGACGTTGGTGTCGTTCAGGCTGACTGTCCGGCGCCCACCAGGAGGTTGGCTTACTATTTTGAGATGACGGTGAAGAATGCCGGGCAGAAAGGGCAGGTCGCTATTGGCTTCACGATGCAGCACTTCAAGATGCGCCGGCAGCCTGGGTACTGACATTAACTTTACAACTACTGTTATTTTGCTTAATTTTACCAATGATAGCTTGTCTTTGACTTTTTTATTCCCCAACATATCAAAATTTTTATGTACATGACAAAGAAATTATAGATTTGAAACATTCTCCAACTTCCTTGTTTGGTCTTTTCAAGTTGACTTTATTTATTTCAGTGAAAATCCATTCTGGTAGTGCAACAGGGTCAAAACATCTAGAGATTCAATAAAAATTTAAATGGCACTGAAGAATACACATGTAGGATCTTTTGTAGTCATCTAGTCAAGACCTTGTAGAAGTCTTCACATATCAGGTGCATTCGATGTGCTTGGAAGAAAATTCCAAAAAGTTGGATGCCAGGGTTGTTTTTTAAAAGAAAAAGATAAAATGAGTTCATGGCCACATTTTATATCAAGCAAATGAACTATAATTTAGACTTCTTGTTAATTTTATTACGTTAAGTTCTCCAAGCACTAAAATTTTATATTGCTAGACACTTGACACTTGTTTGGGTGAAGCAACATGCTCAATTCTTGAAATTTTCTAAAACATATCTAGGACTAACTATGATTTTTAAAATTACTTTCTATATGAGTTTCTTGCATCAAACCAAATTTTTTATTCTCCTTCTACTATAGAGGAAGGAAGTTAAGCCTATTAATATTTAATATTGCCTGGGAAATGGTAATTAAGAGAAGGGTAAGATATAAAACAAAATATTTTGAAAATCAAATTGGTTTCTTACCCAGCTGATATATTACAAATGTTGTCCACTCATTACAACAATTAGTTTGAAATATAGAGAAAAAGGATGAGTTATCTATGATTATATTGACCTTGTAAAGACTTGATAAAATCCCTTGACTGTGCTAAATTGTACAGAAGAAAAATAATGTAATAATTTTGTCTGTGTGACAATAGACATGTAAGATAAAATAGTTGTTAGTGTGGGTTACTGACAGTGTAATGAATGCTTTTAACTTTTAGTTTACATTATGAGTTTGATTATTTGGATGAAAAATATGAGGGAGAGGATGGAAAATGACAAAAAGATGTACATGAATGATGGAAGTCCAAATGTAATTTTGCGATGCTTTCACTCATCTTCCTCATGTCTTCCATCTGAGTAATCAGACCCATGTCTGATCTAAGATTCAATTTTTTTCTGCATTACTACCAGTTTAATTCACTAGTCATATTCAAGATAAATATTTTTGGTGCACATTATTTGTAATGATATTATGCTAATCGATGAGAGTGTTAACAGAATAAAGTTGAAACTGTGTAGGGGAAAAGCTTGATTTGGGATGCAATAATCTTTATTCAATTTTATAACTTTTATAGTGAATTGGCTTTAAACAAGCATCTTCGACTTGCACATTGAAACTTAATAATTTTAAATTACTTCTTTTATTAGCCAACTCCACCTAGTTTGATAAGACTTGGTTGTTGTTGTACTTCTTTCATCTTAAAGTTAGAAATATATCAGAGTAATGTATGTCGAGCTTTTTAATAAATTACTAGATAAATATTGCATTCAATTAAGAACCGACAATGTTCAAGATGCATCTACATGTTCTCATGGTTGTTGAGTTAGCTCTAGCTATGAAAGATGAAAAAGTATCATTGGGGTCAGATACTGAGGCTGACAACTGTACAAAAGGCTAAAAAGTTATTGTTATTCCAGCTTCATGTTGAACCCTTGGTTCATCTTGGAGTCTAAATGTTTTGGTCATATGCTGTGGAAAACCCATGTATTTATTTAATCAATTCGACAACTTTCCCCTTGATTTGATGATCTATTTACTAATATGCTTCTTAGTTACCAGTAAAGGAAGCCAATTTGTGAAACAGTGTGTAAGAGAGAATTCAAAGAAGATAGCTAAAATATTGTTCAAGGTGGCAAATATGAATTGGGTATTTAGCATATAATTAATAATATTCTTGTAATAACCAGTCTTGTACAGGTTAAAGTTGCAATCATATTCGTATTGATATTCATCTATCTTTTATATGATCTCGTATTCTTTCTTACTATTCTGGCGTTGAAATTTTACTTTCTCTTTGGGTGGTTTCATTGAAATTCTTGTTTGTTTAATATTGCTGAAACTAAGTACTTTTGTGATATCCATTGCATATGTTGGATTCTCATAAACCATTACTTCATCTGCAGCTGGGAAGCCAATAGTTGTGGTTATCATGGAGATGATGGATATCTTTACCGTGGACAGGGAAAAGGGGAGTCTTTTGGGCCAACATTTACTACAAATGATATTGTTGGTGCTGGCATTAATTATGCAACACAGGAGTTCTTTTTCACGTGAGCCACTGAGTTGTTTGGTTCATGGAAATTTATTTCATTATCCAATACAAAGTTTCTGATTTGCAAATTCCTCTTTCAGCTTTTATTTTATTTATATTTCCCTGATTTTCATGCATTTATCCAAATACATAGGATCTTTAGCAAGTTTTTGCAAATAGCAGTAGAGATACTTGACAGCCAGAGTCAATTTCAACTGTGATCCTATAGCACAGTTTATCCATGTCGTTTGTCATCCATTATGTCAGTTTTCCATCTACCTTCTTGATGATTAGTAGCTTGGCCATGTTTTGTATGTGATGATGACCTTGCTTTTTGTACAGGAAGAATGCAAAACTTGTTGGAGCCGTTGCAAAGGATATAAAAGGACCCCTTTATCCAACAATAGCTGTTCACAGCCAGAATGAAGAGTATGGTGCATTCTCATTTTATATCATGAATATAGCTGTTATTCCTTGCTTCTTTGTTTTCAGTTCAGTACCATCTAGATCTTCCTAGCTATGTACCAAATCTGATTGCATTTGTATGAAATCTGTAGACTAGTTAATGATTCTATATTTTCCTTCATTTGGTTGTAGCTTATAGTTCATTCCTGTAATTTTTTTCCCCTGAAGAGTTCTGAATTTTTATTATCCTTGCAACATCAGCATCACTAGTTATCTTTACCAACAAGGCATCCTCTAATTAAAAATGTATGACGCGTAGTCATAGACAATGACTTTGAGAAAACATCATGAATAGTTTGGATATATATATATATATATATATATATTTGATTTCAATGTATTTTACTCTTTAAAGGTAAGTGTGTTGAGGCTATTACTGTTGAAAATAACAGAGGAGGTTTATTCAAGAGAAAAAAAATGAATTATATCAATTAAAAGTGTAAGGAAAATATAGAGATGATAATTCATCCAAACCTGATGAAATCTGCATCATTCATTTTGCCATTCCCTTAACATAGATGGGTCTCAACTCTCAATGAGATACATAAATGAAACCCACGTGTAGTAAGAGTGGGACGAAACACATTTTTATGCCCTACCTTATTTTTCCTCACTTGTTCAGCATGAATTCTAATAAAGAATGATTATTTCTTTTAAAATTTTAAAAAATGGTTTATATTGTATTTGTTGTTGGTATCCTAATGTGTCTTGAGCATGCTCACACAAGAAGTGACAGGGGAAGGGAATGAGTTAGCCTACCTCATAAGTGACCTTGTCCCGCTTCAATTTTTATCCTCTTCTTGCTTCAATTTTAGGCGAGGTGTGAATGGGAAGTCGATTCCCTGCTTTCTCCTACTCTATTTCCTTCCCTAGGAAAAAAATAATTTTCTCAATCGATAGTTGGTGCTATGCGCACCTTACATAGTCCAATGTAATACATGAAAACAAAATAAAGTAGTTTGTGGGACTATTATTATCTAATTAACATCATGAATGATGTCCATTCATATTTTGGAAATCCAACTAGAGAAACATCTGAAATATTTTAGTGAAGACTCAAGTTACTCTCCAGAACTAGGAGTGGACATCTTAATGATCACAACATCTTCTTTAATGACTACTTGAGTGTGCTTTGTTCACTCATGAAAGAGTGAATTGTTGGATCTGCATTGGTTGAATCAGAGTCCCTCTCAAGAGTGAATGTAACACTTCCATCTCGAATCTGTCACACACCAAAGGATAGTAATAGTGAGATAAGCAAGCTTAACTTTCTAATTAACTACTAATTTATGAAAGCATGGTCATCAATAGTAGCATCAGTATGGATGTTTCAAAAACATAGGTATTGGCTGCCATCAAATAAATACAACTGAATAAAAATAAGAAATATGATTCAATACATAATTGGACTGAATATTTAGTGATAAATTCTACATCACAAATGATATAATATATATTTTAAAATAAATAAATAATTTAAGTATATTTATTCTTATTTTTATTATAATAAGTAAACAATTATAATTGGCATTGATAATATTATTATTTCGAATATTAACAAATACTATTAATTAATTTCTTTTTTACTATTACTAATTAAATATTTTAACTTTGCTTATGATACAATAACAACAAAGCTTTTATCCCACTAGGTGTGGTTGGCTTTATATATGTCGAAGTGACTTATTCCAGGTGGTAAGCATAGAGACATGTGTTGCCTGAGGTTCTGGGTTCGAGTCCTCTTAGCAATATGTACTTGTTGACTGAGGTGCTGTTTTGATAGTATGCTTTTATCAACATAGTAGTACCGTGCCTTCAAAAAATCCCTTAGAGGGTTTTTGACTATGGGGCCATTTCGGTGGTGGGGCCGGTCACTATAAAAAGTTTATAGACAGTTTTTGCCCCCAGGGCATAGCTGAGTTGGTTACGACGGAATAGACTTGCAGAAGAAAGTGGTTGGCTTTATATGGATCTTCCTATGCTAACGGGCTCGATCCCTTATTATATTATCATCTATATTTAAATGAATTTATCCTGGTTTATTGTTGTTAACTAAGTCTTCTTTGGTTTCTCTCTTTCTTAATTAGGTGTTCTTCCTCCTTGATTAATGTGTGTATTTGTTATGGTCTCATATTGCATAGCTAAGATATTTATTGGTTATCTAAGTACATGTCTATACCATCTTAATCGCGTCTTATGGAGTTTTCTCTCAATAAGTGTAATCCAAACTTTCTTTCTAATGTTCTCATTCCTTATCTTGTCTATTTTCATATGCCCACACATCTACCTTAATATCCTCATTACTGAGATTTAATTTTTCCTTGTGTGCTTAATTCATAACGCAACATTCAATTTCATATAACATATCACATTTAGTCGTCGTTTTGTAAAACTTTCCTTTAAACATTAGAGGTATCTTACGATCACAAAGAACACTTGACGCTGTAGTTTAAAATTTCATACCGTGCTAAGTGAAACAACTAAAATTATAGTTCCGTTCGCTGCTTGGCATCGTGGGGCGCAGCGGAGTCACAAAGGTGCCACTATCCTGCGACGACTCAACGGGGTCATGGAGGTGCCGTGATCCCACAGACCTCCATGGGGTCGCGGGATGTTGCGCGGGTGCGAGGGTAGCGGAAAAATTAAACTTAAGTTAATAATTAAATTTAGGTTAATAATTTCAATCAATTCCTAACTATAAATATGAATAATCTAAACATGCTTAATCAAATCCTAATAAAATTATCCTATTAATATAATATATATTTTATTTATTTTGATTTTGAAATATATTATATATATTTTATTTATTTACCATATGGAGGTGTCACAATCTTGTATTTCTTTCTTTCTTCTTTCTTTTTTTAATTTATAATATTTAATTTTTTAAAATTTTAACTAATATAATTATATTTAAAAAATATTGAAACCATATCGGCATAACATGATATGGTTCTGGTTCGACACGGATTGAGATGTTAAACCATAGTTGACATCCTCCTATATTTTAACCTTGTATCCTATGTAAAACATCTCTATCAACCCTTCCATCCTTTTGTAAAAATGAATCTAGATACTTAAAGCACTCACAGGGAACTTATTATCTTCCATTTTAACAATTGCATTACTACGTCTACTATACTAAAGATATTGATATAAGCGTTTAAATATTTATCCTTGATTTCACTCACTACTTTCTTAGATACTTTCTTGGCTACTACATACTTTTTAAAGATTTTTTCATTCTTACAAATGTATATATCGGTTGTTCGTTTTTTTGTCACTTTTTCTATGCTTCCTCATTCCACCACCAAATATTTTTATTTGGTCACGTCTGTCATATTGACTCTTTGAGAAGGCTCTTTACCATTGTTTAAATTTTATGCCATTTTATCCTATATCGTATTCAAGTTGTTATGTATTTCTTTTAATACTTGTGTTTCTACCCTCGCGTTAAAGATGCTTTGCATATATCCTTTAATTTCCACCAATCGATTGAGGGAGTTATGTACGTTTTTCTTGTATTAATACTATGCTTGAGGTGTGCATTTAAATCATTAACCTATATTGGGTGATTAAGTTTTCTTCAGGATGATTTTGCGTCATTACAAATTTTTCTATCCCTCTTACTCTTCCTAACCATAAGAAAGCTAATTTCTTAATTTTGAACGTAACTAGTTGGTGTTTTCTTTTCTTAAAAAATGTATCAGCTGTTATAAGTCCATATGCTATTGTGAAATTCAATATAACTTTTTCTTTTTCATTTCTTGTTTTAAAATCATAACTCCAATACACCCTATTATATTCCTCATTTTTTATTTCTACATGCCTATTGAGACCTCCTATTAAAATCATCTCTTTTGTTGGAATATTTTTTACTATCTCATATAGGTACTCCCAAAACTTATGTTTGGTTTCTTCATCTAAATTTACTTGAGGTGCAAATTATATTAATAGTTTGTTTGCTACTACTATCTTGAGAGCTATAATCCTATTTCCCTTCCTAACTATTACTATTTCGTCCCTTAACGAACTGTTTATAATAATACATACTCCATTTATTGTTTTACTCTTTCATGTGTACTATAATTTAAAACATGAGTTCTTTATCATTCTTCCTAATCTATTTTATCTCTTGTAAACATAAAATATTATTTCTTCTCCTAATCATTCAATTTACTATCTATTTTCATTGCTTTGCTAGTGAGTGTATGTTACAAATCTAAGATGATTGGTATTCCTATATTGGTTGTGCTTATCGAACCTAGAGTGTGAGAATTCTTATATATTTAATACTACAATCAAATTCTTATGAAGATGTAGTGGTCCTTGTTGAAATGTTGCAGCCGCATTGTGCAACGTGTTCTTTTCAAAAAACAATCTAGCATTAATGCAATAGTTTGATGGATCCATACATATCTATTAGTTGTTTACCAAGTAGCCTTCTTATTTGTTTATGCATCTATGAGTCACCTAAGATTTTTGTTGGTATTAACCATATTTAATATCTTTACCTCACATGAATTACACCCTTCTACATGAAAGCCTTTCTCCACTCTAGACTCCATTTAATGCCTTCCTCCTTGATGAGTCTTCATTCTCCCTCTTGTCTTGAGGCAAGAATGCCAAAGTGATTTCTTCTCTCTCATGCACATGAAGTGATTTACTCTCTTATTTTTGCTCCACGCAAAGCCTGTTTCTTCATGCAATCCAATGGTTCGGCAAGGGGCAATATGTAGAGAGGATCTCCTTGTTTTGGAATTCACCATTGTGATCCATAGCAGAATGCCTCCCTCATTTCTTCAAGTTCTTCTCCTTCTCTCCTTGCCCCATAATCGTGATAAGTTAGAAATCAGTTGATTTTGAAAATGTTATGAATTCCCCACTGTTCTCTCTTGAATTGTACAATATTCACTGAGATTTTTACCATTTTCAATTATATTTTCATTTGGTTTTCAACTCCAACACATGTCTGAGGCATTGGCAAGAATTGAATGATCTTGCTGACCCTGATCCAACTCAGTTGATTCATATCATGATCAGTTTGACCTGGAATAATCTTTGGACTACAGTTAATTGTATCTAAGTCATCTTCTTTGGACTACAGTTTCTGACCTGGAATAATTTGCATGGCAATAATTTACAACAAATTCATTTATATTTTCTCTACTAGAGAAGGACCACTCTAATCTCTTTTAACAAAATTGCCCATTGAGCAACCTCTAAAATGGAAAGTATAAACTCTCTGAGTAGTGACAAAGTTAAAGAGGAGTGAAAGGAGTTGCTGCATTATGACGAACATGTAGGAGACATGGAATTTCCTTTTCAAAATCTGTTTTAACTGGAAAACTGTTGTGATTTCTCTCCATTAGTCTTGCAAGAAAACTAGAGAAGAGATGCATGTTTGAATTCATTTGATAAATTGACAAGAAATCATATGGTCAATATAGCAAACCATCTCAGGAGACTGTCAAAAAGCTTTCTCTAAATTATATTTTATCAACCTCTATTAATAGAGATTCACATTTGGAAGATTTCACTGTATCAGTATGGATCATTTCATTTGAGAGCGTTATCAATACTCTTCAAGAACAAAGCTGACTCTGCCAGAGTTATAAGTTAGTCAAGATAAGGTATCATTCTTGATCCATGTACCTTTATGAGATGTTCATAGAGTACAATATATAAGGCGATAGGTGGATTAGAATTCCTTTAAATTTCAATTGGTTTAAAAGAGTTGATGCTCAGGTTGTATATGTGCCAACTACTGTAGTGAATAACTGCATATGCAGGGCCCTCTACAGTCCGTGATATAAATGTAAAAGGAAAATCATATTGATAAAAATGCTTAGCACATATCATCACCATCATCAAGCCATATTTTTATCCCATCTAAAAATGCTTGACATATGTACAACAATATGTTGCTACCTTTCCAATTCATAAATTTAATATCAAAATATGTATAACATAAAATGTAAAATACATAAAATCCAACAATTTTATAACAATCTTTATCAACTAATTTTGTAGAACATATATAAAAATAGATTTACATATATACAAGTTACCACACCAAAAATTTAATTTGTATAAAGTGTTTCACAATTACAAGATATAATCCTATGATGAGAAAAAGCATCATAGAAGTCATTATTTGAAAGGGACCAATACAAGTAAGAATTAGACTTTTATTTGATTTGGTTCAATCTCATTCCTAATTTCAGGTTTTTTGGTATTCACATATGTGGTCTTATAGATAACCTGATACCATTGACTAAAGGCAGACATGTGTTTTATGCGATGTAGTTTGCAGCCACATATCCATAGGTGGCTGTATATATTACTTTTTAGAACATTGAACATATTTAGAGCTTACCTTTTCTGGTATTAATAAGAGTCAGGAATACTAACATGGTTTATGATCGCCTAGATGTCTTTTTTTAAAAGGTAGATCTATCTGGGGTGTACTTTTACAAAAACAAGTGTTTATATAACATTTACAAGCTATCAGACCAAAAAGGTAGTTTATATGGTTTCATAATCACAAGAACTAATCCTTCTGTGTATAAACATCGTAAAAGTCAATGTTTAAGAAGGTACCAGTGCGAGTTAGACTTTTGTTTGATTTGGTTCAATCAAAATTTGTCTGAATCAACGAATCTCGGTTTATTTGGTGTTAACATATGGGGCCACATAGATTGCATGAACCAATCTACTAAAGACAACAACATTTATTAGATGGATGTGGTCTCATGCCACAAATTCATAGGTGGCGTGTTCACCATGACTACTTTTTAAAACATGATTTGAGATTTCTCTTTTTTTATAGTATAAATAAGATTGAGTCATAGGTACCACCTGGACCACTTGATAAAAATTGGATATATATTGTGGGTGTATTGTATGAATTGGATTCAGGAATACTAACAGGAAAAAGGGAACACCTTCTTTCTTTTTCAAAAGATATCTAAATGCTAAGATTTTTGCCATATATTGAAAAGATTAGCTCAAATTTTATCAAGTGAAACTTCTTTTATGAAATTATATTATGACGATCTTTTGGATCTTGGTTTACAAAAGCTTCTAGTCCCCTGAATGAGCATGTGAAGAGGGCTTACTTGGCTGAACTACAATTACGAATCCATAATGAAGGACAAAGGAAATGATATGTACCAAATAACTTCAAATTATTTGAGTGCTTTGCTTAAAAAATGTTTGACTGCTCGAATGACAAATCTATAACTGATTATTTTGTCTTACTCCAGAAGAATTAATCAATGATAAACATAGCTTTAGGAAATATTTAGTTTTGAGTTTCTTTTATGATTAAAGCTACTTGTCACAACAAATTCCCGTCACAAATTTGTGACGGGAATCTACACCGTTTGATTTTAAAGTTAAAATTAAATCTAGGCCGTAAATTGAATGGGTGATTGCGATGACCTGGATTTAATCTTCTATTTTAAAATCGAACGGTCCAGATTCCCGTCACAAATTTGTGACAGGAATATGTTGTGACAAAGATTACCTCTCTTCTTTTATATAACTTGTTGTCATCTTATTTTAGTCTGATATCCAGTTCTTTTGTTTAACTTGCTGTGTAATGTATGCCAGTTTCATTTTAATTTTACTAATATACTACCTTCATGGTGCAGGGTAACTGTGAACTTGGGGAGGAAACCGTTCTATTTTGACATTGAGGTACAAGAAAAATCAATCTCTGCAGGTTTTGCCAAATCTAATGCTTAATCATACCATTCATTAATTGAAAACTTGTTGAAGATGGTATCTTTTTTCCTTGAACAATCCTGTTAATCTCTTGCTATTAGTGAAATCTGTCTACTAATTTCTGTCCACATGTTCTTCCCTCGAAGGAAACAAACATTAAATTTGTTCAGGCAGTTTGAAATAGAAGAGGTATGCTGCATGACAGAACAGAAGAGTGAATGAATCACCAGATTGTCAGCACAGAAAATATCAAAACCGAACTGAAGTTGCTGGAAGTAAATCTTCTTTACAAATTTAGCCAGGAAGAACTAGTAAGAACGTGATTTCATGGAGACAAAGATAGGCAAATCTCGCAGATCCAATCTAGGACGATGCAGTAGAGAAGCAGAGATAGATTTGGGAGTTAGTGAAGCTGCACTATTGATTGGGATGATGCTGGGAGAGCATCTTGATAATAGGTGATGTTCAAGATCTGTGATGAGATCAAAACTCTGTTGTGAAGAAGTGCAAGTATCACCTCCACAAAGAAGCAAGTGCTTTGGGGACAAAAATAAAAGCAACAGTGAAGAAACCCAAGAATCATGTTAGTTGGAGAGCCATTGTTTGGAGATGCCAACAATAGGAATCACATTGCATGGAGAACTTAGTGTAGTGGGCACTACTTGGAAGAGGATCTTGTGACTAGGATTCACCTTCACATATAGAAGATTTTAGAGACAATCATGAAGAAGATATAATTAGATGTGCCAACAAGGCCAAATCAAGTAAGGGGCATGAACCTTATTCCATGTTTGAGTCTCTCAGCTAGTAGGCTGGGCGTGTTCTACAAGAAGTTTGGTCGTGCTTATTGGGTTATGGGCTTGTGCCATGCTTGACTCTCTTAGGTTGCTAGCCATGCCTAAGTCTTAGGTTGCAAACTATCCTTGACCTAGCTTCTTGTTGAGTATGATTTGTGGATCGAACACAACAACAACCAATCTTTTATCTCCACTAAATGAGGTTGGCTATATCGATCCTCCTACTCAGTGTTGTAAATGTCATAGGTGGTGGTGGGGCTGTTAGGGACTGCCTACCGCCTCGGCCGCTTGGGTGATTGAATTATTTTTTACTATTTTTTATACATAATATTATAAATAGTTATCATTCTTTATGATGTTTATGCATAAATAAACTTCATACAATATAATACAATTTATATAAGGTCTAAATAAATATAATCCCAAACAATATGACTAGACTTTCACTTCAATTCCACCTCTGCAAACTATCCTTGACCTAGCTTCATGTTGAGCATGACTTGTGGATCGAACACAACAACAACCAATCTTTTATCTTCACTAAATGAGGTTGGCTATATCGATCCTCCTACTCAGTGTTGTAAATGTCATAGGTGGTGGTGGGGCTGTTAGGGACTGCCTACCGCCTCGGCCGCTTGGGTGATTGAATTATTTTTTACTATTTTTTATACATAATATTATAAATAGTTATCATTCTTTATGATGTTTATGCATAAATAAACTTCATACAATACAATACAATTTATATAAGGTATAAATAAATATAATCCCAAACAATATGACTAGACTTTCGCTTCAATTCCACCTCTGGTCGTTTCTCATTTTCCATCATTAATCTTCAATAATTACATGAAAGATAAAAAATTAGAACAAAAACTTACTAAAAATATGGTTTAAAATTTTGAGTCGTGCTAAGGTTTCAATCCCGGATCGGATCATACCGTATTGATATAGTTTTGGTATTTTTAATAAAATATATTAATTAAAAATAAAAAATTTAATCTAAATATTTAAATAAAAATAATTTTTAAAATATATTTATATATTAAATTAATAGGATAATTTTATTAGGCTTTAATTAAGTCTATTTAAATTATCCCAATCATAGCTAGGAGTTGATTAAAATTATTAATCTAAAGTTATTCGATTAAACCCTAAGTTAAAAACCTAACTTTTACCATTGTTTCGACTTCGGGCACGTCGTTTAGATCGTGCGACTTGTTCGGATGCGTCACCAAGATCTTGCGATGTGTTCGGGCTATCGCCGGGATTGGACAACGCGTTCGAGCTTGTGCGACGAGTCCGGACTCAACGGTGATGGTTCCAGGCGGAAGGAGGTTCGCCTAAAGGGGATTTTTTAACTTACATTGACTTTGATTGCCAAAAACATCGCCTAAGACAAAGGCGGTGCGGTGGATGCTTGCCTCCCACCTAGGTGGTTATCTCAACTACCATTTAGAACACTACTTTTGCTATATGGAATCCTACGTTATTGGGCTTGATCCTCTACTATATCATCGTCTATATTTAAATAACTTATATATTGTTTTATCGTTGTTAACTAAGTCTTTTTTAGTCTCTCTTTTCCTCTGTGTATGTGCGTATTTGTTATGACTTTACATTGCTTAACTGAGACATTTATTGGATGTCTAAGTATATGCCCATACTATTTTAAACATTGAGTCGTGTCAAGGTTTCGGTCCCGAACCGGAACGATACAGTTTCGGTACCGTATTATACCGTGCCAGTATAGTTTTGGTATTTTTAAAATATAAAATATATTAATTAAAATAAAAAATTTAATCTAAATATTTAAAAATAAAAAATAAAATGTTTTTTAAAAAATAAGATAATGTTATAGATTTTAATAAGGTCTATTTAAATTATCCCTAACTATAGCTAGGAATTGATTATTAAAATCTCAATTAAACTCAAGTTAAAAAATCCAAAAACCCAAAAAATCGCGATTGCTTCGCTTCCAATCGCGTGCGGCCCGCGCGCGGAGGCATCGCTGAGACCGCGTGGTGCCTTCAGTGGTGTTGCTGGGCCCGGGCGACACCTCTCGTGGCGTCGCCAAGGCTGCGTGACGCATCCGGAGGCGTCTCTCGGTCAGAATTGCTGTGCCGGTGCCGGTCTGTTGGCGGAAGGAAAATTTTCGCCCGTATCGTGTGATACGGCTCAAAATTTCAATCCCTATTTTAAACTCATCTTTCGGAGTTTTCTTTTAATAAGTGTAATTCCGACTTTCTCTCTAATGTTCTCATTTTTTATCTTATCCATCTTTGTATGTTTGTATATCCATCTTAACATCCCTACCTTTGCAATTCTTATCTTTTACTCGTGTGCTCGCTTCATAGTTCAACATTCAACTCTATATAATATAACAACTTTAACTGTTATTTGTAAAACTTACCTTTCACCTTTAGAGATACTTTATGATCACAAAGAACACTTGATGCGCTTCTCTACTTCAACAATTTTGCTTACATCGTATGTACAATATCTTTGTTAATCTCTCAATCCTTTTGCAAAAACGATCTTAGACGCTTAAAGCTCTTAGTTATTGGGAACTCGTCATCTCATAGTTTAATAATTGCCTTGTCGTGTCTAATACTAAATTTAAATTTTATATATTATATCTTTACTCTACTAAGCCTAAAATCTTTTACTTCCCCGGGGCAATGGT
>JAOBBC010189902.1:0-16171 GCA_025388495.1 Curcuma longa | reverse complement strand
CAGTGGCCTGTGGGGCCCTAAGCTGCTTCACTGACACAAGCTAATTAACGCCAGTCCTTCAACTCCATTTCTTGACGAGGCTCGATCAGCCACCACATCTACTGATGATCATTCGCACTGTAGAAATTGAAGAGAATTTACCTTTGATCTTAGTCTCATATATATATTGTTATCATTTTGTTTCAGTATTGTTAAGGGACGTAGAATGAGAGGAAAGATCTTTAATATTTGTTTTAAGGTTCTTAGCGTATGAACTAGATTCCCACTTTAAAAATAATAATAAATCTCAATGAGCTCCATTGACTATCTCAGGAGGTGATCGATCTGGCTCCACGAAAGTTTTCTACCAGCCACCAGGTAAATTGAGAAATGCACGCTCAACATCTTTTGATTGCGCTCCTCGTTTGAAAGAAAATTACAGTAAATACATCGTAATTGAGGATCGAATCGTAGATGCCTGGGTGACAATTTGGATATCCTATCGCGGTACCATTATTCCGAGGACAACTAGATTCCCACTTTAGCTTTATCGTCTTGTCTTTTTCATTGGATCTCGTGCGCATTAAATAGATTTGCATAGAGAACCTACCCACGTACAAAGATGAGCTATACTTAATAATAATAATAATAATAAATATTATGACAGGTACGGTTGTGTCTTCAATTAAAATCAACTGTATTAATCATGATCGAAACAAATCGAATCCATTAAAGTTTATTATTAAAATCAAACAAATTAATTAATATGAATTGAATAATTCAATTGATTACTAAATTAATTTTTTTTTATCAAATTAATATTATATTATCAATCGACTGTCAATTTCTAAATTTACTATGCTTCATTTGTGACCCAACAATTGATTGATCGCAAAACAAATTAACACGATAGAAGTGAATCACCCAAACGAGAAATGATCGATCATGTGGGATTTTAAGATCCAACAAATAGTAACCAAATAGATTCAGAACAATAAACACAAGTTTCCAACCTGAGCTATACAATTACAAACTTTGAGTAATCATGGTATCGTCTGTATATAAATATCAAAGCTTAACCTTGAACAAATGAGATACTTTTGGAATAAATATAATTTGAAACACATAATTGCAAATAGAGTAAATATAATTTGAAAAATTACAACAAAATCTATAACGTTCAAGAATCAGGGCATATCTAACTCCAACATTACTCATCAATCTCTCTACTAGCCTGACATGCATGCCAAATGACTCGAGGAGTGAAGATATCAACCTCAAGGTAAAGTAGGGAGGGGCCTGCTGAAAGGAACCGATGGCAAAAGGTAGAGGTATTATCGCAGCCATTTACAAGGAATTCATACAGAAACATTTCAAGAAATACAAAGAATAGCCATAGCCTAGCTCTGAGGTAAAGCAATTTGATCATTTTACCGAACAATGATCATGGCCTCTCCATAGCCATACATGGTCACGCTAACAGAAACACAGCATGAATCAGCATCACATTTCTAATAATCCAGAATAGGAATAAGAATTCCACCACAAGGATTGCGAGGAGATCTAGTGACTAGATATCCCAGAGATGCGCTTATCTGCATCAGCCGGAATCTCCCTACCTGGTACGTTAACCTTCAAAAGGCTTGAATACCTGCACAAAGAGAAGAAAAAAAAATCATTAATCACTTTAGGGTTCCATTGTCACATCTTTCACTCTCTAACATGTATGACTTACTCTTTTCGAGTAAAGAGGTATTCATGTTCTTGAATGAATGCTAGCAAGGCCTGAAAATAGATAGAGAAAGTGAAATCAATCAGATATAAAGAATGTGAGAAAAGGTAGTACTCCGAGTATGGTACCTCAAAAGGCAAATTTAAGAGCTCATAATATGTACGGACACGATCTAATCTCTGCTGAACCGCCTCACTATTAATTGATGGTATAGCTGCCAGAGCCTGCAATAGAATAAAGATGAAAAACTCATTTAACCATTTCTAACTGGTACGAAGTACATGACGTATTAATTTCAAAGACATTCTGTATTTAGCTACAATAAATATGAAAGGGAATTTACAGGAGAACAATGAAGAATTGTAAGATGAAAATCTAATACATCTTTTCTGTTGCTTTACTGGCTGAAAACAACAGCAAGACAATGATGGAATTGTTTGCGCATGTCCTTTAAAAGAAAAAGGCCAATTTGCAAACAACTACACATAATTAATGAACAAAAAGGCTTACAAGACTAACCTGTTCCAGTGCAATTGAATTTCTGCATATCTGTTGGACCCCCAAAAGATTAATTGATCTTATCTCAGCCAGGGCCTGTTAGAAGATCCAACAAACCAAGCAAAATTGTTAGCACTTCCATAATGTTTCGAATAATAGGTATACCCAACATAAGAAAATTGGAACGAAACCTTTATTGAAGCATTTGCTGCAATACTAGAGATTCCACCAAAAATATAATTTCTCTTCAACTCTGAAACAAAAGGTGCCAATTCCTCATCCCTACGCATAATCTGTGTGCAAAGCCATCAGTGAGGTTGATATCAATATGATAATCAAGTCAAAGTATCACCTCTACTTGTACAAAGACAAATTTTGAACCTGAAAGTTTCATGGTTTGAAGTTGAAGAGATAAATACAATTTCCAAGGAAGGAATTGAGCAAATAAAAAGTAGATAAACTGAAAAATGCACAAAATAGCGCATCAACCGGAAGGACTACAGAGTTGCAAGTTGTTTTCCTATTATGAGTACAATCTCCATGGCAAGTATTCTAAGAAAATAAGGATATAAAGAGATTTAGGTAGAAATAAAATGAGAAGAAACTCCTAACAACACACAATTGTTGCATAAAAAACTTGGCACTTCCAACATCTCAGCAGAGATGAGACATTTTATTGTAACAATGCAGAAAAGGAAATGGGCAAAAAACACAATAACTTCACTTCATTCTTGAATATTAAAGAAACTATGTCAACACTAAGATTACTATATCTGGTGTAGCATGTCACTCTAAATGGGTGGGTCATAAAATATATAATCATGGTTACTTGGCCATTGTAATAACATTGTCGCTTGAAAGAGGTAAAGAATGTGTAAGTGCAAAAAATAGTTTGACAGATAAACTCGAAATGGAATGAGCATACCTGAGTTGCAAGTGAAATAATAAAATCATCTGGTTCTTCAGCATCTTGATCCTCTAAGTATTCCCTGTTGGTCATTTCCTGCATAGTGACATATCTACTCTTGAGTTGTGCACAAAATGAAACACAATCATTCACAGAACTACAAACCTGTAAATGGAAAATGGTTTCCAACTGCATTTCCAATCGTAGAACCTTGAGGCAGTCAATTGCTAATCTCCTATATTCTTCTGCAAGAGAAGCAAAACTTGGGGGAACTGCACTTGTACTCCGTGTGTGGCGATGTGCTTGATTGTTCAAATTTTTATCCTCAGTCTTAGAGAATGATGTTCCAAAGATATCTCCCAGACTGAATTGATTTAATAGGAAAAAGAAAACACCAATGCGAAATTAAGAATCTTAATGATGCCAATTAAAATAGATACAAGTTTTGGGTAAAATTTTGATTGGAAGCAAAATGCATGATAACTTAATTATCACAATATAGCTTAGCAATATCCAACCAAGTCATCAACTAGTTAATCCATATAAATTCACATGTAATAAAAATGTAGCGCTATATTCTACCTCTAGACACCCTAGCCACAACCCTTTGCTTCTTATTCTTCCAAGATATCAAATTGCCTCTCAAAATGATAGGATAACATGGAGTACATCTCTTATCTATGGGAGGATATGGCCAATGTGCATGAATGTATCATACAACTTGAAGATAGCCACTGTCATAATATACAGAGACTTTTCCTAGATCATTATTGAGATATCACAAAATTCTTATACCAACCTCGAAATGATCATAACATGGAGCCTCAAAGAATTGATTGATCCCATTTAGAACAAACTAGATATCATGTGTTATGATTATAAGGTAATTCAACAATTCCAATAAATCACTCGTACTTCCCTAGATAAGAACACTACTCCCTATATCTTAGCATCAATTTGACATTGAGATCCATGGGAATGTCATCTGTGCTCCAAGTGTACCAACTTCATCATGCATATCTAGCACATTTTAATTGAGAGATATATTATCTCACCTTGAATAAGCAATATCTATGCCAAATATTTTATACCACCTAGTCCATGGTATCAAAGTGTTAATGTAAATAGGATTATTACCTTGTGATTCCTGTAGAATCATCACAATAATAATGATATCATATACATAAAGGATCAATATATGCTCAAACTAAATAAGAAACATTGAGTGATTGTATACACTTCCAAATCATCTCAAACTAATGGAGAGCAAAGCCAAAATTACCAACTATGCCCTAGGAGATTATTTCATCTCATAAAGAGACTTATTCAGTTTATAAACAAGATCAATTCCCCCAAACAATAAGCCTACAAGGTTGCTTCATGTATACCCTTTATTGGGGTGCATCAAAACAAGATGTTTGACGAAATAATATGAAAAGTATGAGAAAAATATGCACAGCATGGTCAGTCCTTAATTTTTTTATGACATGAATTTGTTTGCCTCAAACTTAATCCTGCATAATTACATTGCAGGTCAAGTGGTGCCATATCAACTTCTGCCATCCCTCAAAGAGATTATCATCTACTTTTGGTAGTTTATCAGAATAGTACATTTTGACCCAACACGAAATTTGAAACCACAATAACAAATACCCAAGAACCTGGTAGAAATAGTCATGCGAAAAACACTGCCAAAATCACTAGATGCTACAAATGCTGAGAACACCCAATGCAAAAGATAGCATGTGCAGATCCATAGAGGTGAATGTGCAGTGCAGAGATGGTGTCGCACAGATTCAGAGAAGTTATATTGATGATGGCATTGTGTTGCATCACCAAAAACTGAAATGAACTGTGATTGATGATCAAAGGAGACAGATTCGCAACCCTTTTGTGTAGCTTCCATTTCCACTGTGAAACAACCAGGAAAGCAAGAAGACACCAGATGCTTAATGAAGGAAATCTGTGTACTGGATGAAGAAGACAAGCCATGTAAGAGGAAGAGGGGATTATATTCAAACTGAATGGTGTCTTCTCCGATACCATGTTAATTTGGAGAAATTATCAGGATTCCTGCCCTACCTAGTCTCCTGCCTATTATATTATCCTTTTGTCATTTTATATATACGTCCCTGTAATTTGTATATTCACAAATATACCTCTAAGGCTCTAACTATCTAAAATTTGGTCATCTGCAATGAACTAAAAATAAATAGTTCAGCATAGATCAATTATCATCCCATGAATTTGATTAGTAGATTGTGGTGGCTAAACCACTACAATCAAAACAAAGCTCATTAGAAAAGATATTCAGTAATGTCAAAGGTAGGTGTATGTCTTTAATTCATATAAATTGTTGAGTTTCTTAGATGAATTGAATACAATTTACTGTGCTAGAAAATAAAGGAGAAGCTCTTTACCTTTCAACAGAATCTGCCAAATACTCCAATGAATCACTAAGTGATGCCAACAAAATGATCTTATGATCATCACGAATTAAGTGCTCCTGCAAGACATCCAATATAGTTCCAATGAACCAAGAGAAATTTTGCACTTAATATATGATATTACCAAATGAAACTAATTCCAAGGATATAATGATATTGATCTAAATAAAGATAAATTTTGAAAAACAATTCACATGGCCAAACCCAAACAGACAGATAGCTTGCTGGTAAATGAAACTACATGTGTATGAATACAGGGAAGACTATTATAGAGAGTCACACTAATCAACCACTGTAGTTGAGCATGTTGTTTATAAATGATTATGAAACTACATATACAAGTGTAAGTTCTGAGAGAACTATTTAAGAAAGTTATCACTAATGAACAACTGCAGTTGTGGATGTTGTTTATCTGTTGTTTTAAGGATAAATGATAACTAAGCCCATAATCATCATTGTTCGGTTATAGCGCTATACTACCACTAGCTTACCTGCTTAATTGGACGCAAGCCCAGTAGCAGCTCACTTATCTCTAACTCTACTTCAACAGTTTCAGCATCTGGAACGCTGTTCAGAGATTGATCATGGGATTTCCGTAGGTAAGCATTGGAAGGGTGAACTCGCATCAAGCCTTCAACATCACTTCTTCCTATGAGCATGTAGCTTTGTTTTTCGAGAACAGCCTGAGAGTTTTTTAATAAGAAATATCCATGTAAAGCAACAAGGGACTAAAAAGCAAGAATATCTACTGACAAATACAATTATATAAACATTTCTAATTCTCAATGCAGCAAGATCTACCAAGAAAAAGAAGGATGCCATGATAAGGACAATCAAATATTGTTACAACTTGTAATGTGCTCCAGGAGGACAATCAAATATGAACATTGCTTTTACAAATTACAAGGATGCCATTCATATGGATATCCATTAGGAAATTTCATGCCAGGATTGTGGTTAATAATGATATACTTCATCCTATCAGTCTTTTTTTTTTTTTTGCTGTCATTGTCAAGTTATTCCCCCAATGCTCAAAAGGATGATACACCAATACAAATCAACTATCAGTCTATATAGCCTTTTTGGATACTTGTTGATTTCAGCCTATACATAGCTCCCTCACTTGATTAATCTTGCCTTCAGAGTCCAATTATATACTTACCTATTAACATGACGTCAAAAATTGTTGATCTTGCATGGCAACAAGCTAGATGGCTGGACAAACACCACTAATGGCAGTGTACCCATTGGGCATAATTATTCTGCTATGGAAGCATTACAGAGGTGAAACTACATCTTGTCAGTCACTACTCCAAGGTCATGAAACATCCTTGTGTCCTAAAAGGAGATCATTAATTCTTCAAGGAATTAATTAAGCACATATAATCTAATGATAACAAACAATATAAAGTCATCAAACAGTATTATTTCAATCATGATGACTTTATGAAAGAAATACATGGACTATCCTCTAAGACATGTCGAATCATGCCGGTTGGCACATGCAGAATTTACCATTCTGCTCATCAACTAGCATGACATCAGACTCAAAGCTACGAGGCCGCCCTTCGCAAGGTCGCAAAGGTCGTTGCAACCTCGTGGAAGCCTTCGTGAGGTCACAAAGGTTGCCATGACCTCCCAATGGCCTCGCGGCGGCCTCCGTGACCTTGCAGCGATCACATAAGTGCTACCAACGGACGTCAACTTTTTTTTCCTTTCCCCCCTATTTTCGTGTTTTTTTAAAAAAATTTTCCCTCACAGATAATTCCTTTCCTTCGTTATTTTTTCCCCCCTCCATTTATCCATGAGAAAAAAATTATTTCCTCCATCTGTCCATAAGGTAAACAAAAAGAAAAAAGCATCTTTAACGATGAAGGTTACTAATTATTAGAAAAATAAAAAAAATAATTTAATATAATTTCTAACCTTATAAAATATATTACAACTAATGAATTAAATTATTTTATATATAAATTTAATTTAATTTTAAATTGATCATAATAAATCCAATTTAAACCTACTTGATCGTGCCATATTTACTTGGACTTCAATTAATCCTAAATCGACTTTTACTCAATAAACATTAAACATTTCATGCGATAATATCAAATTTAACTCAATAGAAGCATCTATAACAATCAAATATTCATAAAAATATTTTTAATTAATATATTTTATATTTTAAAAGGTATCAAAATCATATCAGCACAGTACGATATGGTACTAAAATTATATCGTTCTAATCATAAATTAAAATTCTGGCATGGCTTGAAATTTTAAACATTGCACCAAGGTTTGTTGTTGTTGGGTAAATAATTCCTCATCAAGAACCCTAGGTATACCCCACTACCTTGATATATGGAACAAAAAGAGAATACTAAAAGTGGGTCTTGTATAATCTTAAAAAATCCCAAATATAATTTGGTAAATTCAGCTTTGCTCTCCTTCACTTAATGACGGTCAAAAGTGTCTCAAATCACTCAACATTTTGTCTTACCTCTTTGTTTGGGAAATATATTCTCCTTATTATTTTTATTTTTTATTTTTTTTTTATTTTTGTAAGGGGGACATATATTCTCCTTAAGGATTAGACGACTATAAATCTATCTTCATAAGAACTCCCGATTAAGGATCACGACAGATTAAGATATTATCTTAGCACAGAATTGGCATACTTAGGGGGAGACATTTATATCTCCTAATGGAAGTATGTATTTGATATGCTCAAGTATTTGACTGATGCTAGGATAGGAGAGCCATTAACTCATCCAGTTGGAAACTAAAGTACCTCTCAATTACAAAACCTTATCAGTCACAGCATGATTAGTCACATTTTTGTGGCTCGTATCATTATTACTTAGAGACAACCTTGAGAAATCTACAAACACTGAAAACTGCTCTGAAAAAACGTCTTATATGTCAAGAACAAGGTCACCTTCAAACTGTGAATATATTGATACTGACTAGGCAGTCTCTTTTGTGGACATAAATTCATATCAAGTTATTGTATCCTTTTAGGAGGTAATCTAATAATAGTTATAGCTAGATCGGTTGCAAAGGTGGTGCAATGGATAAAACCTTTATTCCATTGTTCTACAAGAGGACAAAACTTATAGAATTAGTTCACTTCATCAGAGAGGTGAAATCCAATAAAAGTGTCACTTCCAATGATTAGTAGCAAATTTGTTAACCAAGTCGTTAAGATGTTCTAGGATCAATGATATTTGTAACAAGTTTCCATAATCATTGAGTCATCCGAAGGAGTGTCAAGAACCAAATTATAAATCCTCAAAACCTATTTGTAAACATCATAAGGTGTAAAGTGTAACTTTACATTGATGAATAATAAATATAGAAAAAGAAGACTACCTAAGGTATAACACCCTAGCAATTTCCCCATCAGTTTCTTCATCATGCTTTTCATTCAAAATGTGTTGCAGAGAGCAATGAGTAATAGCAATCCACATTACACCTCATATCCCATGAGCGACCAAGAGTATTTCAATACACCTAGTGAGTTAATCCGAGGAAATAAGTATTGGAGGCACATGAATACCAAATGATGAAGTCCATAAAACCATTAAGTAGCAATTGTTATCTTCAAGACTTGAAAACATCAAATTAAACTAATGATATATCAGGATTTTAGCTGGTAATTCACCATATTAGAACACAAAATTTTCCAGCTAGAATGTTTCCCGCTGCATATTTCAGCCAGAATCATAGTTTAGTAAGTCATTTTGCCCCACCCAGTATGGATAGAATTTACCGGTCCACTATGTTTCATGCAGTTAACTGTGTGTATCAGATGACATGCTTGATTCAATCACTGCTGCTTGGTATGGACATTATACTATTCGTCAAGCATTAGTTTTGCTCATCTTTAATTTTTAATTGTCAGTAAAGTGTGATCCAACAAAGGGCCAAGTATAGCCTCACACCAAAGTTTCAATGTTTCATAAAGCTGGCGAGAACTGTAAATGGTTTTGGAAATAAGGTTGTAACAAGATGCTTGACTATGTTCAAGCATGCCAAGCTTGTTTATTAAAAATATACCAAGCTCCAACTTTTTATTGACCTCACTAAGAGACATTATTATATTTATAATTTAGTTCAAATATTGATATAATGAATGGAATATATTATTCATTTGTAATATATTACTTATAATATAAAAGTATAAAATTATAAGATGTGTTTCATATATTTAAAGATAAATTTTAAGAAATAATATCATAATCGAACTTTATACAAATTAATAAACAAGTCTATTTATAAATTTTTTGCAAGCTTTTTTCGTCAGTGTTAACAAGCCAAAATCACTAGTGTTCAAGCTTGTTTATTTGATTTATTTTCAAATATCAAACAAGAATAAATCAGCTCTTATCGAACTAAATAACGAGGTTTTTCCTGAACATCCATTTATTTAGAACCTTAATTAGATTTGAGAAAAGTTCCCCTTAGAAGTGACATAAATAAATCGTATGATAGAATTAATTTGATTGAAAGAAATCACAAGAATGCTTCAGCGTGAACACCACATAGTAAGAAGCACAGGCCTTTTGAACTGTAATTAATCAATACCCACTCCATATTAACCTAAAACCACGCAAATAATTATTTCAAATACTCAAAGAAAAACAGAAGGAATTGCAACTTTGAAAATTTGATAAGTTAAAATAACACGTTAGAGGTGCCCTATGCCCATGAAACAAGTTTTGATGTTCTGTCATATGCTTTAATGATTTGAAAAACTGTTTTAATACACTAATGCATGTTACGTAACACATCAACTGTTTATTATAAGGATTAGATGTTTTACCTCTGTGTAGGATGTTCTGCATCTTTCATATGTACGTTCCAGGAAAGTTTGCACAAACTCAACAAGTTCATTTGCATATTTTGGCATCAGATGCGCCCAGCCAAGCACCTAATGCATATAAATACACTAATCATGAATTGGCATAATGAAAGTTACCCAAGATGACAAAAAAAACAAGATATTAGCATACTTCTTTAGCTAACATATTGGAAGCTAAGAGCCCTTGCAGCACTGGGCGTCCATTCTCAACTAGAGGCTTATAAACTGAACCATTAGCACGTGGTCTAAATGCTGCTGGACCTGGAGAATAATCCCATTATACAACAAGTCCTAACATATCAATAAAGAACTATAATAATTTCATCCCCGTCAAGTTTTTGGTACCAGCAAAATATTTGCCCAAAAACAATTGTATCACCAATTCACCGTGGTCAGACAAGATTTAGAAAGCATAAAAAAGGAGCCTTTCAAGATGCATGATAAAAAAGATTGGTATATGCATGGCATATGATGATACATAAAAATAAAGTGAAAGTAAAATCAATTACTAATTATAATTAACTAGAACAGGCATGTTGTGTATCATATTTACATTATAAATGAAATTGCATTGACAATAATACTTACTTGATATGGCCTGTTGGATAGATTTCCTATAATCTACAAACATGGCTGGCAAGAAGTGATCTTTTAGAAACTTCTCAATGAATGCTAGCAAGCCATCATTCCTGCAAAAGATATTTTGGCATATTTGAACAAGAAAATGCAAAATCCTAAACAACAGAAAGATACAAAGAAAAGAATCCATAATTGAAGTAAAAACAGTCATGAGAATTCCAAAAAGTTTTGATTTTTGGGTGTGACACTATGGATATGCGAGCAACTGAGAGCTGTATTTTATCTGCACTGTTGATGTTAGGGCATGGAAAGCAAGGCCTTTCCATAGAACAGATCAAATATTGCCAAAGTTGGTAATTCCCATGTTGATTGACCCAATACAGTCCAATCTGACTCCTATACCTGGAGGAGTCAAATAATATGAAAGAAGCAATTTGGTCCTTTCCTAATTGATTAAAAATTTCAAATTAAGTGATCAGCCAATATAATTAACAATGATGAATACCTAGCACATGATGCTTAATATAGAGGTGTCATTGGGTCATGCTTGGGCCCAGACACACCACGGACCAATTGGGCCATGTGTTTTCCATGTCATGCCTAACCAAATATAACTCTAAACAAGTTTGGTCTAAGTGGCTCGGAATGCCCTTAGGCTTCACCCAGTACACGCTTAAGCCTAGGTGACCTCTGTTAACCCAAGTCAGACCCAGTACCAGCCTAATTTATTATTTAATTATTTTTTAAAAGAAAAAACATAAAAATAGAAACTTATATTAATTAAAATTCGATATTTTTATAATTACATCCTAATTTTAATACATATATAAATAATCTAATACAATGTGAGTACAATAGCATATGAATATTAGATCTCAAATTTTTTCTCTATTAATTTGGTAATTTTAGGCTTAATTTTACCAAAATACCACAAACTACCATTATTTGGAAAATTTAGAGGGCATTTTAATCAAATGGCATTATTTGATCGTTAAAAGTTGCAACAGGTCGCGCTTGGCCTGGCATGGGTCCATGCCATACACAGCAAACCTCAAACTTGGGCTTTGCCGAACATGACCCATGGAAAATCATCAGTTAAAGACAAACAATGAGACATGAACAAAAGGAATCACTGCACTGGAAAAACATCTACATATGTCAAGTTTCCTACATGCATACTAAGAGAATAGAAAGCATAGTGTAAAATCATACATGAGTTGTGAATACTTCTGGTGCAGCATTGATGCAACCTTATCAGAAAACTGCATGTCACACAATCAAAATGCAGCTTAGAAGTAAACTGCAGATGTTGCAAAGAACGCAGATAAATAATAAAGATGAGCATAGCTAACCTGAACAACTGGGCGATAAACTGATGCTGCTAGATAAATTCCTTGATCCGGAAGCACAGCTGATGTTCCATACCCTTCTTGTTGTGCGCTTGCACCCCTTTGCCATCCTTGGCCGGCTTCTAGGATAGTGGCAATTTGTGAAGCATTATTAGCTATGTAAAACTCACAAAAATAGTCCAAACCAAAGACATTCACAAGGTTCTTTTGCATCAACCATATTCACTTTCTAGATTTTGGCATTGTTTATGCATAATTTTTTACCTTTTTAGTGGTCATTACAAATTCTGGTTTGGCAGGTTTCTGAACCAATACTAGAACAGTAAGTAGTTACTTAATAGGGAAAGAAACCAGACAATAAGCAAGGAATAACTATGCAAGCTCAATCATATTGCCATTGATGCTTAGGGAAGAGCAACTACATGCAGACAACAGTTCTAGAGAGGTTTGGATCATGGCATATCTAAGTATACAGCCTTAAAAGGCATGACGATAAACCCAATACCCAATTTGCCATCAGCATACCTCTTTTGGGCATGGATGCAGCTGCATCAGTAAAACGAAAAGCAAAAGAAAGTCCTTCTGATCCATCCCTGTGGTCAAATAACAACAAGTTTACCTATCCATTATCTGAAGGTAACAGAATTGAGAACATGAATCATAAAAAAGGAATAGATGCAGCTAAAATCTACATTTGGAATTTTGATGAAGTCTTGCATCAGTAAATTATACATAAAAGATAATCAAATCTTTTGCTTCAGTGCATGAAGATCAAAATCCGGAACCATCAAGCAGTCATGGTAACTCAACCTAAAAGTGTCCAAGTAATGGAAGAAATGCTAGTTCAAGATTGGTGATAATGTTGAGACATGAAGACTCCACTTGTCTATTTGGCAAAGGAAAATGACAACATCTAATGTTCAACTCAAACCATCATAGAATTATTGAAACTTGGAAGGAAAATAAAGAAGAAACTTGGGATCAGGATCATAGATGTACAGTGAGCTGTTGGTACTTAAGACCAATCAGCTTGGAAATTATGCCAACATGTACTAAAAAGCAGAAAAGTAACAAACTGATCAACTGCAAGTGCTGCTCCTGAATTTTGGACACTAAAGAGGTGAGAACTCAAGATTTTTGACACAAAGTATAGTTCATCATTGTCCAGTATCATGGAAAGTCATTAGAAAACATGTGAGTTGTTTTTGTATGTCATCTAAATGATTCAACAATTTGCCTCCAGAATAACAAGAAAAACATCCTGGAAGGAAGTGGAACAATGAAAGGATTCAGTAGTAGATAGTCGCTTAATGTGTTTATACTTACCTCTTCTCTTTTGCAGGATTCTTTTTCCCCAGTCTTGCTGTTTGAACTGCTGCATCTGACGTTGCAGCTTCTGGAGTAGCTCTTAGAATTTCACAAATTAGTTGCTGGCATTCACTCTTCACCCATGAGAAAAAGCAACAACAATCCAAGGTACAATCAGTAATGAATCTGGCAACTTGCATGCATCTGAAATTCTGAATGTGGTATTGCAAAGACAAACAAGAGGGATGTAACAAAAAACCAAAACCACCTGTATGACTGTAAGAGAAAAACCAACATTAAAGCCCCCAGTTTGAGAAGATTCAGAATCAGCACCCCAAACTGTATCACTACTAGCAGCCTTTGGAGTGAGAACATTGTCAGATTGTTGAGATAATTTAGATTCCAAAAGCTCGCCAACGACGATATGGTTCTCTGATTATTTTTGGAACCACAGTATCATTAGATCACACTCCAAAAACTGATAAGTTAAAACTCTAAATGACAGTGACTCACCCAGTATACAAATGATATAATCCAATATAGAGTTGAGAAATTCACTGGCAGCAGATTGTGCTGTGCCCTTTGGTGTCATGATGGGTGAAACTGGACTAACAACTAACTGTGTTGCCGAAAAAGATGAATTGTTCTTACTTTTCGGCTTCAGAACTTGAAATCCATCCAAAATCCCGCTTGAATCATAGATATCAGAATTATCTTTCTTAGTCACTAGATCTAAACCTGACCTTGATGACTTCTGTACTGCAAGTACTTTAACCTTTGATGTGATAATTTCATGAATAGTAGGGCGCAGTCTTTGGCTATTCGAGTCAGGCAAGAGACAACAGATTTTGAAGTTACAAAAAAGAAATTTAAGAACATTAATAAATATGATAAACTAAGGAAACACAAAATGACATAAGTTAATGCAGTTTGTATCAAAAAAAGACTCAGTTGATTACAATTTAAAGTTCTATTCACCATGCCACAGTGGCTCCCTATCTTTTGTGTTTATCTCTCTCATATCTCTTTTCATTTCACTTTTTCCTTGTACCATTGCTTATTGAATGAAAGTTTGGATTCAGATCAGTGTGTCACATACAGTACTTCTCTGCGAGTTCACCAGAACAATCAGAATTAAGAAATTCAGTGAAACAATATTATTAACTAGTGATGTTGAAAGTTGTAAGGGATCCAACTTGCAGTAGAGAAAATAAACAACACTCACCGATGGAGGAGGTGTAAAATGTCAATTATAACCACAACTTACTTTATGATGTGATTGGATTCGTTTCAGCCTAATAGTTTTTCTACTTCTTTCCTGATGGGGCTCAATGAAAATTAAAAGATCAAGATGCATGCCCAATTGTATTTTTGCCATTTCTAGGCATTGTTGCTTTGATATAGCCAGTGAATGGGTGTTTACTTCAGATAATTCATCAGTGACCATGCTTCTCTTTAGTGATCCCAAGCTGAAAATATATATCAAATTCCAAGTTGTGGCAAAAGAGTGAGGCATTAATGAATTTTGTAGTTAGTATAGTTTAATTCTCTCCAAATTCATGCGAGTTGTTCCTCAGGTCTGTTCTTGTTCTCCACTTGAACCATTACAAGATTGAATCTGGGAATCTAAATGGTTGATAAGTCGGGACTTGAAAGATATTCATGGATTGAAAGAAAAATGTTCATGATAGAAACAAAAGAAAAAAATCTTAAAACATGAATGGAAAAAAAAATAAAACATGGAAAATAGTAATACCACAAGATAGCACCAGCAGCAGCAACTTTGCCAAGCATGCATAGGCATTCTACTAGTGTGCGTGAATACTTGACATAAAGTGGGGCATCACTCTTTTTCATGGATTCCTACAAGAAAAGTTGGAAATTAGAGCCAGCTCACATAAGGAAAAAAATCCTTACTCTGCTGTTTTCAAGAGATATGAACTCACAAGAAATTCATCAGGCATTGCACTTGAAAGCCATGTTGGCATTTGACGAGAATTTTTTTTTATAGTTCCATCAGCATGAACTCCATCTGAAACAGCATTTTCAGCAATCTCCACACTATCATCATCATGACCTTCAAAGGATGAACTGAAAAAGAGGCACAAGCATCTATATGAGCAGATTTCTAACCAAAACCTAATGTTCAAGGGACATGTAAGTCATTTAAAAGGCAGTGAAATTTAAGAATTTGTTATTGTTACAAATATAAATATAGAGATTCGTATCTTTAGTAAAAACTCTAGCTTTGAGATAAGTGACATCTAGATCAAATTTAGAGGTTGTTGTTGTTGTAGTATTGGAGAAGCAGTCTTTCATTTGAATCCTATGTATCAGAGGCAACTGTTTGTAAGGTTTCTTCATTTTAATTACCTTGAGGAGATCACTAGTAGGTCAGAGAGTCTCCCTTTATCCCATCTGTACAAACCTCATCCGGGGGGGGGGGGGGGGGGGGGGGGGGGGGGGGGGGGGGGGGGGGGGGGGGGGGGGGGGGGGGGGGGGTGGGGGGGG
>JAOBBC010187838.1:0-10917 GCA_025388495.1 Curcuma longa | reverse complement strand
GAAGAGTTTGGATTTGATTTTGTTTGAGATTGTGGTTGTGTTATGTTGTGGTTGTGTGTGGTTGTGGTTGTGTGTTGGTTATGTGAGGTAGATTGAGGCTGAGGCCGAGTAAGGCTGAGTAAGGTTGAGGCCGAGCGAGGCCATGAGTAAGGCTGAGGCCGAGTGAGGCTGAGTAAGGCTGAGGCCGAGGCCAAGTGATGGCTAAGTGAGGCCGAATGAGGTTGAGGCCGAATGAGGTCGAGGCTGAGTAAGGTGGAGGCCGAGGCCAAGTGAGGCTGAGTAAGGTTGTGGCCGAGTGATGGCTAAGTGAGGCCGAATAAGACCGAGGACGAGTAAGGCTGAGGCCGAGTGAGGCCGAGACCAAGTGATGGCTAAGTGAGGCCGAATGAGGCCGAGGCCGAGTAAGGCAGAGTGAGGCTGAGTAAGGCTGAGGCCGAGTGAGGCCGAGGTCGAGTAATGGCTAAGTGAGGCCGAATGAGACCGAGGTCGAGTGATGGCTAAGTGAGGCTGAATGAGGCCGAAGCCGAATGAGGCCGAGGGCGAGTGATGGCTAAGTGAGGCTGAGGCCGAGTAAAGCTGAGTGAGGCTGAGTAAGGCTGAGGCCGAGGCCGAGTGGTGGCTAAGTGAGGCCAAATAAGGGCGAGGCCGAATGATGGCTAAGTGAGGCCGAATGAGGCCGAGACCGAATGAGACTGAGGCCGAGTGAGGACGAGGACGTGTGTTGGTTTTGTGAGGCCGAATGAGGCCGAGGCCGAGTAAGGCTGAGGCCGAGTGAGAGTGAGGCCATGAGTAAGGTCGAGGCCGAGTAAAGCTGAGGCCGAGGCCGAGTGAGGCTGAGTAAAGCTGAGGTAGAGTGAGACCGAGGCCGAGTAATGGCTAAGTGAGGCCGAATGAGGCCAAGGCCGAATGAGGCTGAGGCTGAGGTCGAGTGAGCCTGAGGCCGAGTGATGGTTAAGTGAGGTCGAATGAGGCCGAGGCCGAGTAAGGCTGAGTAAGACTGAGGCCGAGTGAGGCCGAGGCTGAGTGAGACCGAGGCCGAGCGAGGCCATGAGTAAGGCTGAGGCCGAGGCCGAGTGAGGCTGAGTAAAGTTGAGGCCGAGTGAGGCCATGAGTAAGGCTGAGGCCGAGGCCGAGTGAGGCTGAGTGGTCGAGTGGCGGCCGAGAAACTAGTCTGCCGGGTGTCAGAGCTGCTGAGTTGACAGAGTTGCGGAGTGGCTAAGCTATGCTGAGCTGATATAGCTGTGGAGTGGCTGAGTTGTGCTGAGCTGACAGAGCTGTGGAGTGGTTGAGCTGTGCTGAGCTGACAAAGCTACTGGGACTGCCAGAGCTGTGAGTGGCTGAGTGTCTGAGCTGTGCCGAGCTGACGGAGCTGCTGAGCTGTGCCGAACTGACAGAGCTGCTGAGCTGTGCCGAACTGACAGAGCTGCTGAGCTGTGCCGAACTGACAGAGCTGCTGAGCTGTGCCGAATTGACAGAGCTGCTGAGCAGATAGAACTGCTGAGAGGCAGAGCTGCTAAGCTGACTAAGATGCTGAGCAGATAAGATTGTTGAGAGGCAAAGCTGCTGAGCTAATTAAGCTGCTGAGTAGTGCCGAACTGACAAAGCTATTGGGACTGCCAGAGCTGTGAGTGGCAGAGTGGCTGAGCTGTCTGAATGAACAAGGCCGAGAGGGCTATAGAGAGTTTTAGTAGCAAAAAAGTCATGCCTGTCAGAAGGCTGCGGCTATCAGCGAATCTACTGAGAGGGCCGAGAAGGTCTGAGCAAGAGGAATTCATGTCTGTCGTAAGGCTGCGGCCATCAGCGCCAGGATTGAGAGGGCAGTGAAGGTCTAAGCAAGAGGAATCCATGCCCGTCGTAAGGCTGCGGCCATCAGCGCCAGGACTGAGAGGGTCGTGAAGGTCTGAGCAAGAGGAATTCATGCCTGTCGTAAGACTGCGACCATTAGCGCTAGGACTGAGAGGGCCGTGAAGGTCTGAGCAAGAGGAATCCATGTCTGTCATAAGGCTGTGACCATTAGCGCCAGGACTGAGAGGGTCGTGAAGGTCTGAGCAAGAGTAATCTATGTCTGTCGTAAGGCTGCGGCCATCAGCGCCAGGACTGAGAGGGCTGTGAAGGTCTGAGCAAGAGGAATCCATGTCTGTCGTAATGTTGCGGCCATCAGTGCCAGGACTGAGAGGGTCCTGAAGGATTGAGTAATGTTGAGGCCGAGTAAGGCACGGCGAGGTCGAGTAAGGCCGAGTAAGGCATGACGAGGTCGAGTAAGGCGGGACGAGGCCGTGTAAGGCCGAGTAAAGCTGAGTAAGGCCGAGTAAGACCGGGCGAGGCCGAATAAGGCCGAGCAAGGCCGGACGAGGCCGAGCAAGGCCGGACGAGGCCGAGTAAGGCCGGGCGAGGCCGAGTAAGGCCGAGCAAGGTCGGACGAGGCCGAGTAAGGTCGGGCGAGGCCAGGTAAGGCCGAGTAAAGCCAAGTAAGACCGAGTAAGGTCGGGCGAGGCCGAGTAAGGCCGAGTAAGGTCGAGTAAGCCGAGTAAGGCTGAATAAGGCCGAGTAAGCCGAGTAAGGCCGAGTAAGCCAAGTAAGGCCGAATAAGGCCGGGCGAGGCCGGATGAGCTGAGTAAGTCGAGTAACGGTAAGTAAGGCCGAGTAAGGTCGAGTTGTGGTTTATCTCCCTTGTTGTGGACGTGGAGACCATGAGATTAATTCTCGGCATTTAGCTCAGCTGCCCACACGTCAGGTCTGCTAAGCTTGGTGACAAGTTCGGACATGGCTCGGTGATGTGGCACCGCGTAGCATGCGGGAGTTTGGCAGGGGAGTCCCGATGTCAAACGTTCCCTGCGGGTCGAGCTCCCGGCGCGTCGCCGCCTGAGCTTGGTAGGGCAATGGACGCCCCATCAATAAAAGTTGCAGAAGGCAGAAGAATACGATTGTGTAATGGTAATACTACACAGTGTTGGATTTCTCCGAAGAGACAATGTGCACTAAGGTTGTGATGTGACTTAGCTATGATGTTGGTGTATGGGGCTAATATCATAGATTTTTCATTATATATAATTAATCTTTGGTAGAATGTAAACGTGCACAGTGATAAACATCACAGTAAATGGAAAATAAATTGAGGGAGAAAGTGGCACCTGGCGTTCGAGAGAATACGGATGTTGCCAGCAAGCCAGGAACCCTTGCTGAAGGAAACTACTGGTACAGATTAGAGAGAGTCTTCAGAATGATACTGGTCCGAGACCAGGGATATATAAGATTGAACCCAGAGATTCTGAGTTAAGTTGCTGAATGAATGCAGCTGAGAGGGTTGATGTGAATCTTGTTTCTGTCGATCCCTTTTCCTGGTGAAATCATGATTGTCAGTAGTTCTTCTAGTGTTAACCATCACGACGTCTCAGCTCAGTTTTCCCACAGACGGCGCCATTTTATTCCGGCTGGATACCGTGGATGGTCAAGCCACCAGTCAACGAACAATCCGACGTATGCGACTTCCCAACGAAGCTCGAGGGGGAGGATGAGAAGAACCTGAAATGCACTTCAACAGGAGGTGAGAATGGTGTCGGAGAATCCCAACAGGCCACTCCGACGCTCAAGTTAGTATTTCGTTGAAGGAAAAATAAAAATTTAGAAGAAGAAGAAGAGTTTAGAAAATCAAACCAGCCCTCCAAGAGGAAGAAGAAGCCTCCTTCCCCTAGAAGAGGAAGCGGAAGCCCCAAGAAAACCTCCCTCGAAGAAGGGGAAGAATCCCCTTCTCTTTGCTAGAGCTCTCCATTATGTAGGCGTATGAGGAGACCAGTCTGACATATGTCCTTTCCTTCTGCTTCCTTTTGGCATTATGTGCAGGAAAAAGGAGTCCAAGGACCTCCTCTATGACAACTTCATAAATGCTTTTTATGTGACCATGTGTCTTGGGAACCTGCGCAGCTTGTTGAATTCACAAAAGATAAATATTAAAATAAGTTCATTTGACTAGCACTGCCAAATCAGCCATAAGCTTGACTCCCGCTTGACTCTTGACTTTCACCTTAAAGAGAGAGAGACACGTCATCTATGGCACCGTATCAACTCTAATACCAATTGTTAGGACCAATATAATTAATATATCTCCACAATGGTATAGTATTATCCACTTTAAGTTAAGCCTTTATAATTTTATTTTTTTGACACTATTCAAAAGGTCTCATTCCAATAAAAATATTTTTTATTTTATAAATTTATAATCTTCTTTGTATATTTTTAATGCGAAACTTTCATGGTAAATCTAGCAAATCAAATAGATACTTGGATTATTCACCTTACAGTTGCGTCACACAGACATCACGCGCAAATTCACTTGTGATCTAAGTTGGCAGAAACTGAAAACCAATATATAGTCCTGGAAAAACAACTAAGACTTGGGTTTTATTTAATTTCTAAAATATATATTTTTAAAAAATATTGGGTTTAATATATAGAAAATCCTTGTTTTTAAATAAAAGAGTTATTTTCTTCATTTAATATGTAATTACAAATTATACATTCCATCAATAAACTCGTACTTTCCACTCTCCAATATTTATAACCGAGTTGAGAAGTCAGGTCGTCGACAAATTCACAAGTCAATTGGACTAGTCCGAGTGAGTCAAAGATTTAATTAATCCTTTTAACTTGATAGGTTGGTCTAACTTAGATGAAATAAATTGGGCTAGATATGTCAATTAATCAGTACGGTAAGTTTAGATGTGTGAATTATTTAATCATTTAGTGTATGGTTCAAGTTATCCTTAGAGTATGATTGAATTGATTATTACGGCACAGACTTATTGAAGTGGATAAGAGTCGAATCTCGATGAAATCGAGGTAATACCCTCTCCGTAGTGGTCAACTATAATTTTTAAATTTACCTTTTCACAGATGATCATAAAATCGACCATGTGAAATCGCTAGAACGGTGGATTCCACCTTTGATGCTGAAGTGTATGGTTCAAGTTGGTGAGTTAGTTTAGTTCAAAAGATTCATATTATAATTCAGATGTTTCAACTTCGTTCAATTAATTTTTAAATTAATCTCTTCGGTAAAAAAGATGGAATCCACCACCTTAGCGGCTCCAGTCCTACGATCATTTATGAGAAAGTAAATTAATCTCCAAACATATGATATGACAGCTCAAATAACATCAATCAATCTTACTGGGCCTTGAAATTCAAGTCCCAAGTAAAGATGGACTACTCTAATCCAAAACAAAGCAAAGACTAAATTCAACACAGCAGCCACTGCAACATATAAATAACACGCACATTGAATTGGGAATGATAATTTCTTTCTAACTCGACGGAAGATTCGATATTCTTCGATCCAAATAGAGAGGATATAAAAGAAATTTTTTATCTCAAATAAATAATTAAGTGATCAAGTATGTGAATTTTTGAATACGATATGAAGATAGATTTAGTAAAATTAAAAGGAAAAAATCTCATCTTTTCTTTCTTTTTCTCGATGTTTTTCTTGTAGTCTTTATTCTATTTTTATTGAATTACATTTCTTTAAAATGTCATTTTAATTTTAATATAATTTTGTTGAAGAATAATAATAAGATGAAATAAAAAAATTATTAATATAAAAATATTCAATCCTGTTATAGGTATGTAATAAGGATGAATATAATACAGAGGATCACGATGAATTCATCCTCCTATTTTATGAGTGTGAACGTGAAGTTGAAGTGACTTATCTCAAATAGTAAATATAGAGACATGTGTTGTTTAAGATTCCGGGTTCGAGTTCTCTTAGTAACGTGTACCTGTTGACTGAAATGCTGTTTCGACAATAGACTCTTATCAATATAGTGGTACTGTACCTCTAAAAAAAATTTTAGGAGATTTTCTAATATGAAATTATTTCGATAGTGGGGTTGATCACTATAAAAAATTTACCCAATGCAGTTTTAGGCTCCCGGGGCATAGTTAAGTTTGTTACGATGGAATAGACTTACAGAAGAGGATAAGGGTGCGAATCTCGATGAAACCGAGCAATATCCTCCTCCGTCGTGACCAACTGTAGTTTCTCGATTTACCTCCTCATAAATGGTCATGGGGCCAAATGTGTAAAACCGTTGGGATGACAAATTCTATTTTTTTCAGAAGAGTACGAAGATGAAAATGAAAATTTAATATTTAATAAAAATAAATATAATAATTTAGGATGAAAATAAAAAATATATATAGATTTGGATTAGTGTCATAGTCACTATTTTGAATCATGAAATTAATGAATAGGAATCAAATCACTGTCAGTCCTGTATCACGTGGAAGTTATGAAGTATGGCACTTAATTAGTGAACAAGAAAGTTTGAGATGCTAAAAGCTAAAAACGCTGTAATGTCAAGGTGCATGTATGTCTGTGGACAAATCACTCTCTAATAAAAAGATAAAATTCATTATTTTCAATTATCTCATGCGATTGATTTTATAATTATCTATAAATTATAATTAATTATTATAAAAAAATATTATATCAATTTCATTGAAATTCAATCTTTTCTATTATAATAAATTTATCCTGTAATATGAAAATGAGAATAAAAATTAAATATTTAATAAAAATAAATATAATAAATAGAGATGAAAGTGAAAAAGAAAAATATAAATTCCGAATCAAATCATTATCGCTATTATTTTGAATCATGAAATTAATTAATAGGAATTAAAATCACTGTCTTATGCAAAGGTGGAATTTGTCACCTTAGCGACTTTACATGATCGATCCCATGATTATTTGTGAGATTAAAATCACTGTCAGTCCTATATCATGTGGAAGTAATGAAGTATGGCACTCAGTGAACAAGGAAGTTTGAGATGCTTAAACTAAAACGCTGTACTGTCAAGTGCATGCACCTGTTTATAACAGGCGGTGTTCAGTAAAATAAAATAAAATAAAATTTATCATTTCAATAACTTCAGACGATTGAAGATTTAAGTTAAAATTTAATTTTTATTAATTATAATAAATCTATCTCATAATAACTTACTTTTTTTTTTTTTTTTTTTTACGGCTACAACAAACAAATGTAGCTCATGCAATAGAATGAAGGTGCTCTGTCTCGCAGGTAAGTGTACAAGCATATAATCACATGGAATGGAATGAGGGTGGGTCCCCTTGTCTTCCATCACCATCAGAATTTAATTTATTCACCACTCGATCAAGCTTTGGCAACATCAAATTAAGAGGATGATGAGATAAGCTTATCTTCTGGGCATAACTAAGTTGATTACGATGGAGTAGACTTACAGAAGAAAATAAATATTTGAATCTTGACAATGTCAAACAATATCCTCCTCCGTTGTGATCATGAAATAAACTTAAGATTAGTTTTTTTGCCTATGTTCCTGCCCCCATCAATCTACGCCCTTTTATATTATATATATTTCCTCGAAAGTAAAGGATGAGTCGAATAAAAATTGAATTAGACAAAATGGAGGGATTTCCAATTCATATATTGAGCAAATTCAAATTAATTTTTTGATGCATTTAAAATTAGACATAACTAGGGGTGTAATCAAATCGAATCAAACTGAATTGAATAGTAAAAGGCTCGAGCTCGAGCTCAGTTCTTTTTCTCTAATCTCAAGTTCGGCTCGTAATGAAATCAAATTGTTCGTGAACAACTCGAGTTTGGTTTGAAAATGACTTGTTCCCGGGGCATAGCTAAGTTGGTTACAACGGAGCAGACTTGTAGAAAAGGGCAAAGGTTCGAATCTCGACGAAGCTGGACAATACCCTCCTTTATCGTGACCAATTGCAGTTTCTCGATTTATCTCCTCACAGATGGTTGTGGAGCCGATCGTGTGGGACTGCTGGGGTGGCGGATTCCACCTTTTGCAGAAGAAAAAGAAAATGAACATGGTCCCGAGTTTCTTAACGTACAAGTTCGTGAGCTTAAACAGCTTAAACGGATACGTTCATGAGCTCACGAATCAAATACTGTTAAGTTCAAGCTCAACTCGATAATGTTTTCGAATTCGAAATCAAACACAAGCTCGGTTTGTTAATTTAATCAAACAAGCTCGAATGATTTTTTTTTTAATCGAGACTCAAATAACTCACAGACGGCTTGATTCATTTACACCCAAAACTAATTTTCTTTCCTCTCGAGCAAACCTCTTTAATTTGGCGAACCAATAAGAGCTAATAGTGAGCTCACAACTGCGACATGACCACATTCATAAGGGGGCTACCCAATTTCCTTTTTGCCTTCACTCCCATCTTCTCTTTCTTTCTTTCTTTCTCTCTCAAAGAGAAATCATCTTTGCCTTAATCTTAAAGCAATTATTAGACAATTTACAATTGAGAGTAGATAATTTTAGAATATTTATTTTCACAAAATCAATTTTGGATGAATAAAAAAATAATTATTAAATTGATCTCAAATAAATTTTATCATTTGATATGGATTGATGACCTGACATGATCTGAGAATCAGATGAGCTTAATGTGAATTAATGATATGGCTTAATTTAGATTGTCGAATTAAGATAGACAAATCAAGTTCATCCAAATGAGAGGGCATAGTGCTTTCAGATGACTCAATTTCAGTCATTGAATTTGAAATAAAAGATTCAGATGCAATCAAATGAAAGAATAAAATATTCTTTCACATGAAACTTGATCTCAGTTGTTAGTTTCAAAATGCATGAATTATATGAACCCAAGTAAAAGGACATTGTGTTATTTGGGAAGGGATGCGATTTGGATCATCCAATTCAAGCTAGATGGATGAGATCTGGTTAAACCAAGAAGTTCTTCTGACCCTTCATAAAGTATAAATAAGACCCATTCTTTTCATTTCATTCATTCAATTCAAAATACAAATATTGCATTCCATACTTGTATTCTGGAGAGTTTGGGAAACTTCTTCAGTTCAAAAGTCTTACGATCTGCAGTGCTACTATCACAAGAAAAAATCATTGTATCTTGAGAGACGATTATCATATTCTATGAGTACCGTGTGTTGGGCAAATTCATCTTAAAAAGATAGAGCCCAACTCTAGCCTTGACTTCGCCTAACCGATATTATACTGTCATTCTATCCATACTCATATTGCATCACCTTCATCAGCTCCAACAATTTTAAGACGCATTTTTCATGCAATCTATAATGGATTCATCGATAGCTCCTGTTCCATCAACACATGGCAAGAAACCAAAGAAATTTATCTATACTGATTTCAAGAGGTGGCAGCAAAAGATGTTATTTTATCTAACCACATTGAACCTCGCAAGGTTCCTACGTAAACATGCCCCCATCATATCTCAAGACGAGATTATTCAAGAGAAGAGGGCGGCATGTGATGAATGGAGACATAGTGACTTCTTATGTTGGAACTATATATCTTCAATGGCTTAGACAACACGATATGCAACGTGTATAACCCGATGACAACTACAAAGGAATTATGGGAATCTTGTGAAAAAAGTACAAAATAGAAGATGTCAGACTGAAGAAATTCATTGTCGACAAATTATTAGACTTCAAGATGATTGATTCCAAAATCGTGATGACTTAATTCCAAGAATTGTAGTTGATCTGACATAATCTGCATGTCGAAGGCATGCCAATGAATGAGTCCTTTAAAGTTACTGTAATAATCGAGAAATTCCCACCTTCGTGGAGGAAATTTAAAAATTATCTAAAGCACAAGCGAAAGGAGATGAGACTTGAGGATTTGATTATAAGACTATAAATTAAAAAAGATAATTGCAAGCAATCAAAATCAATAAAAATGTCTGTGTATATTAAGGAAAATATGAAGGAACCAAACATTGACAAGAAGAGAAAGTATCCTGGCAAAGGATAGAGCTAAGGAAAAGCCAAGAAGTTCTAAGGAATATGCCACAACTATGGCAACCCGAATCACAAGGCCAAAGACTATTGACGTCCAAAGAAAACCACTCAAGTGCACATGATCGAAGATAAGTCAATGGCAATAGACATACCAGAATTAGACCTGACTGTCATTGTATTTGAAGCCAACTTAGTGGATAATCCAAGACAGTGGTGGGTCGATACTGGTGCTACACGATACATTTGCTCTTACAAGGCTAAAATTTCAACTTATACCCCTATCAGTGGGAGAAAGCTAATCATAAGCAATTCTACAACTTCCAATATTGTTGGTCTTGAAAAAGTGGTACTATAGATGATGTCAGGCAAAGAAGTGATACTAAACTAATTGATGTGATTCATATTCCCAACATTTGAAAAAATTTAGTCAGGTTTGACTCTTGTCAAAGATGGTTTTAGGTTAGTGCTTGAGTCCAATAAATATGTATTAATAAAAATGATCAATTCATAGGTAGAGGGTACATGGAGAATAGTCTATTCAAATGAATGTAATTGTTGTACATCGAGACTTCAATGGAAATAAAATTATACATTTTGCTTATTTGATTGGGTATTCTAATTTATGACATGTTAGATTTGGACATGTCAATCATACAACTTTACGATAACTTATGAATTTAAATTTATTATCAACGTATAATCTTGATCCAACACATAAATGTGAAATATATGTTCAAGCTAAATTAACAAAGTTACCTTTCCATTTAGTGTAAAGAAACACAACCCCTCTAGAGTTAATTCGCATTGACATATGTCATTTAAAATTCGTACAAATTAGAGGAGGTAAAAAGTACTTTATTACTTTTATTGATAACTGCCTCAGATACTATTATGTGTATCTATCGAAAGGTAAAGATAAAGCCTTAGAAGCATTCAAAAATTATAAGAATGAAGTTGAGAATCAAATTGGTCAACGAATTAAAATAATTCAAAGTGATCAAGGAGGAGAATATTGTTAGAATCGATGGAATCAAAATATCTCCACAATGACATGATATTGTTCACTTTGGGCCTAAGCCCTCATGGTTTTGTTCTTGGG
>JAOBBC010184802.1:0-18282 GCA_025388495.1 Curcuma longa | reverse complement strand
CAACAAGCATTGCCTAACTTAACCTGATTTAGCCAAACATTAAAATCCAAATTGCTTGGGGCAAAATTGCCTCAACAGTAAGTGAATTTATAGATTCTAATATGATTGTTTGTTTGTGTGTGTGTAAGTTACCTCTGTAGTTAACCTCGATTGAGTGTCTAATATAGGAATTCTATCTAAAAGTGGAGATCTTTTCTACATAGTCAATGAGGATATTTGAAACGGATACAAGACAGATAGTACATGTATCATAATAAACTAAACAGTAGCTTTGGGGGAAAAAATCAGTTCAATTTGTTGCAGCATTCAAATTGTTCTTAGTTTTAATTCTACATTGTTTGATAATGTAACACAAAGATTTCCTAAAAATTTATAACCACAATTTTGCTAAAGATATCAAATCCAACATTTCTATAATCTCATCCCAGAGGAATTATCTACTCTAAATTATCAAAAGAATTTAGCATTTATCCATATATATAACTCAAAACATACATCTATTAACTAAATCAGAATCCCCATAAATTAAGAATCCCCATAAAACAATCAGAACAGCAAATTGCTACACATTTAATCCAACTTTATAGGACAACATTGAGTGCCTTGACATCAAAAATCTTTCTGTATCATCGATGAAATTTTGCTCCCCCAAAGCATATATTACTACAACCTTTACATCTTGTGTCCATTGTTTGAGTATATACTTATCAGGCAAATGAAACACTTGGTTGATACGAAAAAAAACTAACATATGCCTACCTGCACGAAATGTCATCAAACTCAAATTTCTTACAACTACATGATATATAATCTCTCTGGTTGTCATGCGTGAGGACCCTTGGTTTGGAGGAAGAACAACTTTGAAAATTCATTACATGATAAACTACAAAATCAACTCCTATATATATCTGTTTCACATAATAACCATGACTCTCACTCATTTCACTTTGAAACTCCATCCATTTATTTTTTGTATACAACTTAACCATTTAAGTTTCCATTGGGCAGTTTGTCTTAATCCTGGGATGCTCATTCATATCAATATGGTCAGCAATTAACTCATTATATCTTTGGTATCTTAGGGCCCTATTGAAACGGATGATAAAATCCATCAATGAGTTCTTATTTGAGATATACTTCTTGAAAAATGCATGTGAGCTTTCAGATATTTGACTACTTGATATTCCAACACAAAATACATGGCTAAAATATGCTGACATCTACTTCTGTCGCAATTTGTACATCAAAGATAACTATTCATTTTTCTCCAAGTTAGCACACTTGATAACCTCTTCCCATGAATTCTCAAATTCATTCGGTGTTGTAGAATTTCTAATGACATTCTTTATGCTTTGATAGTTGTCATGAAAAGTCAAAAGGTCTAATTTCTCTGGAAATTTATTCAGTATGTGCCACAAACAATATCGATGCATTGTCTAAGAGAAAACTTGTGCAATGACCTTCGTCATAGCAGGATTCTGATCTGTGATGATAACTTTAGGTACACCTTTAGGCATGACTTCAATGAACTTGTTAAGCAGCCAAACAAAAGACTCAGCTTTCTCATCACTTAAAAAACCGCAACAAAAAATAGTTGTTTGATGATGATAATTAACTCCTACAAATGGTGCAAAAATCAATCCATATTTGTTGGTATTATATGTTGTATCAAATACAACTACATCACCAAATACACTATATGCCCTCTTGATATATGATCTGCCTAAAAACACCTACTAAATTTGTTATCTGAATCAGTCTCGTATTCATAAAAAAAATCTGAATTCTTTTCTTTTTCAAATGCAAATAACTTAATTAATGTTTCAGCATCAATATCTTTTTTTCTTCCTTTATCTCTTTTTCAAAGTTTCTAATATCTCTTTCTGTGCAACCTACTAGCTCAAACCCTCCATACTCTATTTCCAACGATCACATTTGTTGACAAGTTGGCACATTGGCCTTTGAAAATTGTTGAGTCAATGCTTTTTTTGCTGCCGAAACATGACGATGTGAGTATAGTAAATGCACTTTTGAAGGAGTCGAGAGTAGATGATTATGACTTTTCATGAAGTTAGCGACAATCTAATTAGATCCAGTTTGTTTCTTTACAAGTGAAATCGTCCAGTTCTAACTTCGTCACGTACTCTTTCCCTTCTCTGTTGATCACCTTTTGCCTATTTATTCCGTTGATCATCAGTATATCCTTGTTTAAAACATACAAATATTTTCCAAACAACTTCAGTTGTCATCTTATTTTTCTTGCTACTTTTATCCTTGAACTAAATCTAGCTTCTCACACATATTGGTTATAGCATGAAAATGCCTCCTCTAGTGATGTAAATTCCATCCCAATTTTTGGCTTTTGATCATCTATAACTTGGGGAATATATAGATGATCATCACCACCATTTTCTTCCATTGTTGGAGAATGTCAAATTTAGATGAAGTGAAATTCTACATAGCACCATATAACTATAAAAATATTCTAAATAAAATAAACATAAACAAGATAAGATAAAAAAAAATTGTAACCACCATTCAGAAATGAACAAGGAAGATAACAACAAGTTCAAAAATCAACAACAATTCTTTTAACTAATTATGGTTCCAAATTCATAGAGCATATCTAGAGAAATAATCAACAAATCTTATGTTTTTCTAAGAAGGTAGGTTAGTTGACTCCAAAGCAAAAACAGACAAAATAATCGCACAAGGAAATGAAATTTATAAACTCACTTGTTTGTTTCATCTTATGACAGCAACCAAAATCATAATAAAGGAATATGCAACATGATCTTAATTCATAGAGTGGTTAAATCATGGTGTAAAGTTGAGATAAAATACTCGCACTAACATGAACAATTGTAGAAGGTTGCTTTCCACGGTAGAAAGTTGAGACTAGAATGGCTAAAGCATGCACATGATTCATACTCACATTAAACTATATTCATAGGGGATCTTTCCTTCGTGTATTGTGCTCTTAATCGCCATTAGCTAATCTTAGTTCTTCAAGGATTATGCTGCTTGGGCTTTATGAAAATTCCACCCTTAATTGCGTTGGAACAAGCTTCCTTGAAGGTTAAGAAGTTGAGAAGCTTTACAGAAATGGTAGAGAAAAATGAAAGTTAGTACCCACTTCAATGTATTAATATAGAAAATATTTGAATTTGTATCATCTTTTCTTATGGTAATGGACCTAGCAGTAAAATAGGTCCTACCAAAGTGCATTGTATCTTCTATAAGTGTAACAATAGTAACATATCAGTGATCTTGGCGAGAAACTTTTAAGTTTGACAAACTTTTTGAGAGCATTTAATTTATAACAGTTGTTATTGGTTAGGCTAAAGATTCAACATGGGAGAATAGGCCAGATCATCCAGACAAGGCAACATGTAAACAAGATTGAGATGCATTTTTCCTACTGAAGTGTATATTTTTAATTCTGGTGGGAACAAATTATTATTATTATTTGATGAAGATAAATATATATATCATCAAAGAAAATACACAATACTACAGGAGCTCCAATGATGTTGGCTCATATCATGTTTGACGAAATATCAAATCTGAACAATCGCCAAAGGTATGATGTACATGTACTCTCATGAGTACCATATCCATCATTATAGCTATCCATCTCAATGTCACTCACTACATCATGTGTACAAAACAAGTCACCATCACATGTCCTCTGCAGGTAGTCATGTTGTCCTCCTGAAGCGTGAGGGTAACCCTACAGCCGTCAATCGGATCTTGCCTGCTCTACCACTATCATCCTCCAGTATTGTCCAGATCCACCAGTGCCAGTAAACATCCATGTGCACGTATCATTAGCAAGTCACACAGCCATGAAGACCAACTGCTCACGTGACGTCCACATCATCACCTCCGCTCGTGTAGCCTCCCCAAAATTTGTCACCGCCAACAAGTGCAGTTGCAGCTCAGCTACAACAGTGATCCTCATCTAGCAATCCTCAATCCGCGGCCTCCTCCAGGAGCCCGTCCTCCATAGCATCCAACCATCAAACGAACTGGTCCATCGCTCCAAGGCTAGCAAGCCTAGGGAGTTGCACACTTTAAGCAAGTGGCCAGCTCAACAGATTTGGTGTGTCTTTACTGTAGTCGTTTCTACGAACTAGATAGGTCATGTCGGTGGACCTATTTACCCTCATAGGCTTTTTGGCAAAGTCTCAGCCATCAACGAATTTGGGACGTCTTTACTGCGAGCCATTTGCTACTGACTAGATAGATCTAGAGGGGTGGATTCATGCACCCAAAAGTTTTTTTTTTTTACAATGCAAAAGAATGTATGCATGAATGCATGCCTATGTATATGTACTGTATGGAAATCTAATACAAGTGCAAGTATAGATACAAAATGCATCATGCTCTAATATGTGTGCTAATCTAACGATCTCCCTATGTGGTATGTATGAATGCAAATGAATGAGGGTACATGATGCTCGGCTATGCATATGGCATGGATCCAATCCCAAAGACATCATGGTCCACCGTGGCCTACTCCTGCCTCAACTCCCAATCCGTGTAGATGCCCAGCGCTCGATAAACATGTGTTTAAACTCACCAAATGAGCGTCGTCTCATCCAATCTCCTCTCCTCATGCATACTGCGGTTACAGACCCCTCATATATGATGTACCAGAGCCGCCAGAGCTACATGTCATGCCCGTGAGGCAGTGAAAGTCCTCTAGTACTGCTGTCTGAATGTCCTGAACATACTCCGGTATGTGGTCATCTTTGGCCGCATGCGTAACCATGTACGTATCCGCCCCCATAATCGACTAGTGGTCCCGCTTCGGAAAAAGACATGCTCCAGGGTCTCCTCGTGTTGGCAAAATGTGCACCGCCTGTCCGGCAAGTAGTCCTGCAGAGCTCTCACTGGCAGTCTCCCGTGCTAGCAACCACAGTGTGAAAGCATGACTCAGCTGTATGGACCGGTGCCAGACTGTCCTCATCCACGGCTGCCTAGCTCGGTCTGACACCTTTGAAATGATCATATGCCCTCCTAACGCCTCCCTGCCACTGCTGGAACCATGATGATAGTAGCTCCGCTGCTGCTGCTGGGCTCCCTGCTATCCACAGGAGGCTGTCTCTGATATGAAATAGCTGCTTAAGGAGTGGGGAATCATCATGACCTGCTCTCCACTCCCATAACCCCACCATTTGTAAGTACCTGTGGTGTATCCATTTGATCCACAGGGCATCCTGTCTGTCTTAAATGCACCATAGAACATTGGCCAATAAGGCTAGGTTTTAAGCCCTAAGTCCCCACAGCATTTTAGAGTTAGCTGGTGGGATCGGATTTTTGTTCGATGAGCATAATTTTTTTCGACCAGTGTGACTCTACTTGTTATGCGCGCGGTGAGAAAAATTCCAACCACGTCAACAACGCGTACAAATCATTCAAATGAAATATATATTAGATATTAATACGTAATTCCGTAAATCGCCGCGGAATCGGAACGCAATGGACCAGTCAATTATTACACATAATCTAACGCGAAATCCACACGTGTACAAGTTCCCGTGGCGGCTGCCGTACACGTTTTAATTTCCATCCACCGCCACGCAACGTAACCGCGTCCGCCGACAACGTTTACCGATGACGGCTGTTTCTGGTCCTCTTCCTAATCTAGATCACCAACGTTGACGTGTCAGTCAAAGCTTAGATTTCCGCACAAGAAACTGCCGTCCATATAACGAGTTCCTCCGTGCTCTGCTCTAATCCTATCTTGATACTCTCTCTCTCTCTCTGTTGATTAAGCCCGACGAATTAATTAATTAGTGAAAATGATGGACGGCTTCTTCTCCGACTCCGACATGTTGACAAAGGTGGCGCTGTTTGCTCTGGTCCAAGCTCTCGTCTATCTCATCCTCTCCAAGTCCTCCACCGTCTTCTCCACCGACGGGATGAGGAGGAGCCTGAGCTTCCGACCGGCGCGCTCTGTCAGCGTCCGCCGCTTGCAGGCCCTGCTCTCTGACATGCCCCCAGGCGGGGAGGTCTCGCCGTCGGCGGCAAGGCTTCGCCGGGAGGATTCCTTGTTGTCGTCCGACGACCTGAAGAATTGATGAAATTTGTTAATTTATTTGTTACAGATTTGAGGTGGTGTGGTATTCTTTTTCGTGGATTTAATTTGCAATTCTTAAAAATTTGATTGGTATGTGATATTTTCATAGAGAGAAGTTGGATAGTCTCTCATTTATTCGGATCCGTGAGAAAAAAAGTCAGTTCATCTTCTATATATTCAGATTTATTATAGAAAAAAATTGGATCATCTTTTATTTATTTGGATCTATCATAGAAAGTAGTCAGATTGTCTCCTATTTATTCAAATTCATTATAAAAAGATATAGAATCATCTCCATTTATTCAAATTTATTCAAATCTGTTATAAAAAAAATTGGATCGTCTCCCATTTATTCAGATCCATTATAGAAAGAAGTCAGGTTGCTTCTCATTGTTCAAAATAGTTAAGGAACTCAGAAAATCCAAGAAGATCCCGATTGGATTCAAAAGTATTCAATTTACAAAAAAATCAACACTCCTAAAGGCTCACTCATTGAAATCCAAATATTACTTATTGAAACATGACAAAGTCTATACCAAGTCAATAGATAAATTAGAGTAATAAGATGCTAACAACAAGCTGAATAGAGTGAAAAGATGTCACGTAAACAGTTGAGACACTAATGCAGTTATTTTCCACTTCATATACAAATGGATCAGATGAACAGTCGCGTCAATTGCACGCACACATATAAAACTAAGGGACGATTACTAGTTACTTATTTATGGAGTCTATTTCTTTCGCCTAATAAATTATTAAAGTCCATCCGTAAAGTCCCAAGTGTTGAAGTATTCGGAAGAGACACTTCATTAAAAAGGGTTTCAATTAATGAAGAGATGGGTTTCTTTTTTCTCTATTAAGGTATTTTACTTCTTCAATTGAAGGTATGCAATCTCTTAGATCATAACAACATTTTCATATTCTCCATTTATTTCTCCATACTACTCTAACTTGAGTATCGAAACGGCAATATCAAAGTGAACCTTGACCTCCTTCTAACATCTTACTGAGTCTTCTTAGGGGTAGCCGACTTTTTATTTCAGAAGTTATTGCTACATCATCCTCAAAAATCAATCTTCCATGATTTGTTAGGGATTTGATTCACCCCTCGTACTTAAATCAGAATATTTTAACATCGTCTATGGAAACCAAGCTGAGACATAGAGATGGGCGATATCCACACAGGTGATGAAAGAATTACTTCCACTGATAGAGAACAGACTATACCTATAGGCATACAGAAGACATAGAATAAATTATAATGGCTACTGGTTATGAAATATTACAACAACAACAAGTTTCCATCCTACCTCCTGTTGGAATGCCAGAAATATTATCTCCTAGAGTGGAACAGTCTCAAGAATCTATTGTGCCTCCTCCTCAAACTCCAAGAAATCAAGGATATATTATGAGAAGAACAACTGCATGAATTATTCCTTTTTCTCAAGCTATTTTAGATGAAGAATTACCAAGTAGATTCCGATCACTACAAATAGGAGAATATGCAAGAACAACAGACCTGGAAGAGCATTTGTGGTGATTTGAAATGCTTCTCTTTTACATCAATACTCAGATGGTGTAAAGTGAAGAGTCTTTCTAACTTCTTTAGCAGGATCTGCTCAACATTGGTTTAGTAGACTACCTCCTAACTCTATTCATTGTTTTGAAGAATTCAGTACTATATTTTGATAATATTTTTCTAGTATATAGCAAGTGATACCGAAAGACAACATTTAGCCTCTTTGTGATAAAATAAAAGAATTAGGAAACCCCTACAGAATGATATCAAATGTTGTAATCGCATAGCATTGAAAGTACCCTCAGCAACATCTGATGTATTAATTAGTATTTTTTCCCAAGGATTATTAGAAGGTGACTTCTTCATATCATTAATAAAAAGCCACCAAGTAGCTTCAAAGATCTTTTGGGTAAAGCTGAGAAATATGTGCATATAGAAGAAACTCAATGAGCTAGGAAGAATGAAATGAATTCATTCAAAGGATCTAAGCCTCAACTTGAAAGAAGAGTCAAATGGCTACTTCCTCTCAATCTAGTTTCCAACCCATTCTTTAACTATGCACCGCCAAAATTTATCCATGAAAGATCTGAGGCGATCAATCAATAAAGGGATGTACAGGTGGTGGCTCGATATCAGAGACCTGCTCCAACACCTCCTATTGCACCAGCACCTCTTGTACTAACGCCTTTTGCATCAATGCCTCCTAGATAATGGTCTCCATAGAAGAATACACCATTTTGCACCTACCATTAGTTTTATGGACATGCCACAAAATCATATCTAGGTCTTTAAGGGGAGATCGATAAAGTCATACTCCATCAACAACGAGCTCGATCCCCTCCCTGTACTCAAGGTCAATTTTGCTCCCCTCCGAGACCATATTTTTCCCCTCAGTAGTGATCTCCTCAAAGGCAATGATAGAGAACACCTCAACGAATTTGTCATGATGAAAGGAGGAGAGGGGGTTCTCAATAGCAATACACCCTAAGAATTTAATCCAGATAATAGAATTAGATACCCCGAGGTAATTCCCTTTAAAGAGGCATGATAAATATAATTGTAGGAGGAACAACCGATGGGGATTCAAATCCGGCTAAAAAAGTTCATAGTTGACGACTAGAAAGTTATGGTGTAAAGACTAGATAGAAATCAATGAAGGGACCAATGATGAATTTCTGTCCAAAAGATTTAGAAGACGTATCAATGCCTCATACGGATGCACTACTGATTCAAGCTACCATAGCTAATTACGACTAGCTCGAGTGTTTGTGAATACGAAAAGTTCAATTAATGTTCTTTTTAAGAAGACTTTAGATCAAATCCAGGACAGAATTTTATGCTATGTCTACTTCTTTATTTGGATTTGTAGGGCATGAAGTCTAGCCTATTGGACAAATTGTGCTACCTATTTCTTTAGGTAGCGAGCCTTTACAGATGACCAGATCTACTATTTTTACAGTAGCGAATACTCTTTCCGCCTATAATGTCATCATGGTAAGACCTGCAATCAACATTGTTTAGGTGGTTGTTCCACATACCACCAAAAAAAATGAAATTTCCTGTCGGATCTTTAGTGGGTGAGGTAGAAGGTGATCATATCTCTGTGCACAAGTGTTATGTGGAGATGATCTAAGTGAATCAAAGACAAAGCCAAGTTAATCAAAATAAACATCTAAGGCGAAGTGCAAAAATTCAGGTCCTAGAGGAAATTCCTATGTCAAAACCATTCAAAGAAGAACATAAAGTGTATCCATCAAACCAGGACAACCTAATAAAATTACTAAAGTTGCAGCTGACCTCCCCAAAGACTTAAAAAATAGGTTAATCTCTTGCTTCATAAAAAATAAAGATATTTTTATCTGGTCAACATTAGAAGTTCAGGGTGTTTCATCACATGTAATGGAGCACACACTCAATATACTACCAGGTGTTTAGCCGATTAGACAAAAAAAGACACGTTAGGGCTGAGAAGGATAAGATTATTAGAACATAGATCCTCAAAGAAGTAGGACGCATCCAAGAGGTGTTGTTTCCAACCTAACTATTGGATTTTCGATATGCATATTTTAAAATTTATATTTTTATAAACATGCAATGGAAACGACACAAGGATACACACATATACAAACATAATCATAGATAAGAGGATAAATAATTTATACCTTTTGGATGAGGCAAAGCGGAAACGACATCAACTAGCAACATTAAGCAAAGTTGCCTCTACTCGTATTCATACCAAGATCTTCTCGAGATGACTTCTCTAAGTCATGTGTCATGTCTCCATTTTGATACTAGTCAAAGGAGAGAGATAAGTGATCCGAGAGAGAACCTATGGTTCGATTCCGTATTCGGCGGCTTGAAGCAATCTGATGATATGAATCAAATCGAACAGAGATGGTCACACCACCGTTCAAAGGTCGAACAGATCACTATCAAGAAGGGGCAATGAACCTAATGGCATGGTAGTTCTAGCAACAACAATTGCCCTTGAACAATAGCCAAAACGAAAGGAAGAAGTGATACCTTTTAGTGGAGAAGCAATTGTTGCTTCTCCTCTTATTCCTTACTTCCACTATCGGTTGTAGCTTCCTTTGGCTGTGGGATGGCTGGCCCTTAGGAGGATACTGATCTAAGGGAAGATAAATGTCTGGTGGTGATCTTGGAAGCCCTCCTTTAGCTGATGGTAACAAGAACCACCAAGAGGTGGGCGATAACAACACAAAGAGGGGAGGGTTTGGCTTGGGCGACAACAAGGAGGAAGAGAGGGGCGCTGATTTTAAATCTAACAATTAGATTTTTAATCTGAACTCTTTATAAAAGATGTATTTATAAATCTCTAATGGGTTTGGTTCATTAACTAAAAATCAGCATCCATTAACCCAAAGTCTAAACCATTAGCCTTAAGTTTGGTTCACAATTAAACCACGTTGATTCAAAATTAAACCACCTTTAATTAAAATCAAATCAATTTGATTTATAATTAAATTAAAGATGGCCCACTTTATTTTTCAAAAGACGTGACCCATTTGTGCTTCCGTTCTGATAAAATATCTTCTATTTTTGTCCTTCGTCTAGTCCAACCAGACTCCATATTTCTTAATCTGAGAATCTAATTCTTAAACTCATTTTATATCTCTTAGAGAAACTTATAGTGCATGTGACCTTATAGGTTCCCAGTTTATATTGGTTGTCCTTAATTAAACATTAATTACTGATCGATTATGAGTGATACTTAGTAATACATTATGAACATCACAGTTGATTTTAGAACCACTTCTAAATCCTTCAGCAACTATAATTTTTCATGAGTCTGTTCCTTTTATGCATCTTATGTTTGGTTGCAAGGGTGCAAACATAGTCTCATATCTAAAGCACATGGAAAAGATCATGGGGTTAAAAGGATGAAAAGTATCTCCATTGGAATGAGGCCTTTTGGAGATAGCGCAAGAACAAAGTCATGAGGGCTTAGGCCCAAAGTGGACAATATCATACCATTGTAGAGATATTCTGATTCCATCGGTACTTACATCTTATACCCGCTAAGTTCACGATATGATTTAGGCAGACTACGTCATACCCAGCCCAAGCAATTGTTCCTTATCTTGTGAATTCAAGTTACTCAAAACAACTGTCCAAGAGAACCATCTTCTTGATATATTTCTGCTTTGGCCAAAGATTTACAAGTAACAATCATGACAAGTGATCATAGAGTATACGTCTCATAATAAAAGGAATAGTGAATCTTTTTAGGCTACTCAATCACCTTTGAACATTTTGATTTATACCCAATCATCCCGGATCCACACCTCCATAGAGACGCTTGCTTAAGATGTCAAAGTATAAGTCTCTATGACCAAAATAACTTAAATACCAATTGAAGGAAACTTGCACTTGAGCTATAATAAAATCTTCATAGACATGTATAGAACCACATAAAGTCTCATGACAGGTCACTTCTAATGAATTAGTTACCCTTAACCAGCATTCATATGTTAACTCTCAACATCCCAATATTTTTAATTAGTCAGCATCGGTTGCTTGGTAAAATCAAGGAGTCTAACATATGCTAGTCTCACATAATCGATGATGTCTACTCTCATCAATTCATCGACTAAAGAATATTTCAATATGTACATAATTGTACATATAGAAATACCCACTGATTATGATCCAATCATAATTTTTCTCATGCTATGCATTGTATTATGGACCTCAGTAATTGAGTTTAAGATTAAATTAAATACATAGAAAATGTATACTTAAATAGTAATTTTACTTATCCAATAAATAGTATATTATTTAAGATGATTACCTTAGAATAATTCTCAAATATAATACTAACTTGCTAACGTAATGCTCATGTAAAAGCCTAGGGGCAAATGGAGGGTATGTGTAGATTTCTGAGACATCAACAAAACATACCCTAAAGATTACTATCCTCTTCCATGAATAGATCAACTAGTATACTCAACTGTATGACATGAATTTATTTGTATGTTAGACACATACTAGGGATATCATCAGATACCCCTAGCGAACAAGATTAGGAAAAGGTCAATTTTATTACTTCAGATGAAATTTTTTGTTATCTAATCATGCCTTTTGGCCTTAAGAATGCAGTTGCTACTTACTAATGGCTAATGGATAAGGTTTTCAAGAAGTAAAAAGGCAATAATGTTGAAGTCTATGTAGATATATTAGTGAAGTCAATCTCTACTGGGTCTTTGGTAAAAGATATTGAAGAAACTTTTGAAATGTTATGAGGATATAATTTGAAGCATAGCCAGACCAGTGCATTTATAGAGTCAAAAGTGGCCAATTTTTAGTTTATATTGTCACAGAAAAAGAAACTAAAGCTAATCCTACAAAAGTACAAGCTCTACAAAGTATGAAGACACCTCAAAATATTCGGGAGGTCCAAAGGTTAGCAAGGAGGATTATCGCTCATCCCGTTTTATATCTAGATTAGTCAATCAGAGTCTCTCTTTCTTCAAGATACTTAGGAAGTCATGAAAATTCATTTGGGGTGAAAAGTGTGAAGAGGCCTTTACATACCTTAAGAGGTATCTTTCAAATTTACCAACCCTTTCTAAGCTTACTGTAGGTGAATAATTATGGTTGTATTTGGTTGCTTTTAAGGCGACTATTAGCTCTATCGTTGTCAAGCAAGAAGAAAGTATTCAAAAATCCATTTACTTCATTAGTCATTTATTAAAAGATACATAATAGTAGATACAGTAAGTTGGAAAAACTTACATGCTTTGTTATTGATTGCTCGACGATTAAGGTCATATTTTTTATCTCATCCCTTCATAGTATTCACTAATAGTGCTTTGGGATGAATTTTATCTAATCCTGAAGCTTCTGATTGATTAATTAAATGGACTATAAAATTCAATGAATATGATATACAATATGAATCTTGTACTACATAAAGGCTTAGGCTTTGACTGACTTCTTAGTGGAAATTCTAGGAGGAAAAAAGGAGGAAGCATGGAAAGTTTTTGTAGATGGATCCTCAACCAAACAAGGTAGCAGTGTTGGTATTGTGTTGATCTCTTCTCAAGTGAATGAAATTTCCCTAATCATTCAGCTTAACTTTAAAGCTTCCAATAATAAGGCCGAATATGAAGCATTATTAACAGGTTTACAAGAGACTAAACATGTTGGTGCCGTAAAAATAATTATCCATTCAGATTCCTAGCTAGTAGCACAATAGATAGAAGGCAAGTATGAAGTGAAAGTGATCGGCTTCATAAATATATCGCAATGTATGAGAAGATGAAAGTCAAATTCCAAGAGGTCATACTATGAAAAATACCTCAAGCGAAAAATAAAAAGGCTAATGAGCTCGCTTGAATGGCGAGTACTCTATCTACTTGGAAGACTAGATACCCAATTATTCATGTAGAATTGATAGTACAAGTGGATCAACCACACGCGACAGATGATTGGCATACTAAGATTATTATTTATTTGATGGAGAAAGCTTTTCTGAAGATCCAAAACAGAAGCGATTGCTCAAAAAGAGAATTTCAAGTTTGACTCTAATTGGTGAAAACCTTTATAAATGATCTTTTTCTCGATCTCTACCTAAATGTTTATTTGCTCAAGAAGCCGAATGTGATGTGGGAAATACATGAATGTATTTGTGGCAATCATATTGGAGGAAGGACACTATCTCAAAAAATATTATTAACTAGGTATTTTTGACCAACTGTACGAGAAGATTTAGAGTATTTTACAACTGTGTGTTTTAATTGTCAGAAACATCAATATGTTATTAGATGTTCAACTGAATACTTGAAAACATGGTATGCTTGTTGTCCCTTTGATTAATGGGTCATGGATATAGTAGGACCATTTTCTATCGGACCAAATCTGAAGAATTTTTTTTGGTAGAGGTGGATTATTTTTTAAATGAGTAGAAGCTGAGGCTCTCTCTGCAATTATAGAAGAAGCTATATGGAAGTTTTCTGGAAGAATATCATATGCAAGTATGGCATCTCTTGAAAGATAATGGAAGATAATTTCAAGGAAAAAGATTCAAGAATTTTTTCAAAATTAAAAATATAGCAATCTTTTTCCTCTATAGTTTATCCTCAAAGTAATGGACAAATCGAAATTGTGAATCGTGAATTAGTACGTACTTTAAAAGTTAGGCTGGACAAAGAAGGAAGTAATTGGGTAGAATAACTACCTAGTATGTTATGGTCTTACAAAACAACTCCTAAAGAACTAGGATGACTCTGTTTCAGTTAGTTTATGGGGGAGAAGTTATTGTCTCAGTAGAGATTGGGATGAAAACTGCTTGTTTAAGCACGTGTGATGAAGATAACTCAGAAAAAAAGATTCCTTGACTTGGATTTCCTAGTAGTAACCTGAAAGAAGCTACCATCTAACTCCAATCATACAAGAAATGAATGTGTCAAGCATAAAATAAGAAAGTTATTCCTTATTCTTTCAAATAGGTGACTTTGTTTGGAAAAAGATACAACCTGTAGGTAAAGTTAGAAAATTAGAACCCAAGTGGGAGGGTCCTTATAAATCATGTCAGAAGTTAAGCTTGGAAAGTTACTTCTTACAAGATCAAAAGAGTAAACAACTTACTCACTCCTGGAATCCTTCCATCTGCATCCTTACCGAGTATGGTAGAGAGCTATCTTTTGTTTCATTTTGCCAAAGAAGAAATAATCTCTATGTACCTTTTATTTAGATCTTTCAATAAAGATATCATTTTATAATATCTGTTGTTTCTCATGGAAACTAAAACACAAAGTATTCACCGTCCGAGATAGCACAACCCTCTCTACTCCTTTGCTTGGAGTAGAGTTGCTTACAATAAAGTATTCACTGTTTGAGACAGTGCATCCCTCTCTACTCCTTTGCTTTGAGTAGAGTCGTCTATAGCAAAGTATTCACTGTTTGATATAGTGCAACCCGGCCTCTCTACTCTAGTCCTTTGCTTGGAATAGAGTCGCCTACAGCAAAGTATTCACTATCCGAGACACTACAACCTGTTAGATTTGAGAGGTGTCCTAAGGCAATCGCCTTATGATTATATTATTTATTGGATAAATAGTAATTCACTATTTGAGTGCACATTCCATATGTGTTTGAGTGGATCTTAAACTCGAATACTGAATGTCCGCAATACGATTCATAGCGTGAGAGAATTTATGATTGGATCATAACTAGTGAGCATCTCTACACGTGTAATTATGAATGTATTGAAATTATCCCTAGTCGAGGAATTAATGAATACGGACATCATTGATTCTGTCGAGACTAGCGGTATTCAAGTTATCTTGGTCATGGAGGCTTATACTTTGACATCTTAAGCAAGCATCTCCGAGGAGATGTGGACCCGAGATAATTGGATATAAGTCGAATGTCTGAAGGTATTTGAATAGCCCACAGAGGATTCACTCCTCTTTGAAAAAGGAGACGTATACCTTGCGACCGCTTGTCAGGATTGTTATTAAAAGTCTTTGGCTAAAGCATTACATGTTAAGAATACAGTACTCTTGGATACATGTACAAGTAACTTGAATCCACAGGACAAGAAAGCAGCTTGGGCTAGGTGTGACGTAGTCAGCCTAGTGGGGACCGACACATAGACCATGTCCTGAACCAAGCGGGTATAAGACGGTGAAAGGAATGATGCACGTTTAATTGGAGCTGCTAAAGAGTTTAAAATTGTTCTGGAATCGATCATTAATTTTTCGATCAATTAGGGATCATGATGTACTACTAGGTGTCACTCATGATCTTTTTGTAATTAATGGTTAATTACGGATGGCCAATATAGCCGATAACTTATTGGGTCACACGCACTACAAGTTCTTCGAAGGACTTAAAACGAGTTTAAGAATTGGATTCTCAAAATGAGAGAAATAAAGTCTGGTTGGACCAGACAAAGGAATATGATGGAATTCGTCTTACGAAGACGAAATGAACGAAACTGATTTTGTTCAAATCAGAGGTCGTTTGGTTAGTGAACCAAATAATTCAATTTTTAACCGAATTGAACCAACTTGATTTGGTTCGCAATGGAAGATATTTTGACAGAACAAAAGTGATGAGAAGTTTTGTCTTGTGAAGACGAAACGAGCAAAACTAATTTGGGTCAAATCGAAGTTCGTTTGATTAGTGAACCAAACAAACCAAAAATGAAATCGATTTGCTACAGTAATCAGTTCGGGTTGCTACAGTAAAGCCTAGAATTTAGTTTGCTACAGTACAAATTAAAACTCATGTCTGGTTCAGGCTTCACTGGTTCAGCCAAACCCTAATTGCGAGTTTAGGGTTTTAAAACTGATGGTTCCTGTAGCTCCTCTTCACGCACACCACGACAAAAACAGAGCTCTCCCTGTTCGGTGTTGCTGTTCGCGAGCTTCCCTGACTCGTGCGTTCGCCGCCGACCATACGTCGCCCGCTCGCTCCCTTGTTCCGCCGACTGCCCTAGCCTCATGGGAGGACGCTGGCTTTTCCTTCACACGAGAGCCTCTTCCCGACTTCTCCCTCCCGTGCGAGCGCCGCCATACGCCGCTTCTCCCGTCCGCGTGAGGGCGTCGCCAGACAGGAGAATCATCGCCGCCGATCACGTGAGACGCGATCCCTCCATCCGGCCGATCAAGGATGTCCTTCGGTCGATCTCTCGCGTCTTCTGTTCCACCGTCAGAAACAGAGGAGATAGCGAGGGCTCACGTGCCGGCTGCTCCGCCGGACGCCGCCGGCCACATGGAGGAGGATGCAAGACCCTAAGGCGATTAGACCACCACCCCGATCGGTTCTTCCCAAGTAATTGGCGTTGTCTCCCAATCGCGTAAGATCAAGTGAGGGCCGGCTACGTTCTTCTTCCCTTAGCTATGCTTGCCAGAGTCATGGTGGACTGTTAGCCTACTTCTTTTGTTTAGCTTCTCTCCGTCCCGATTGCAACCCTTTGTTGTGCTTGTCCTAGTACATCCGATTTGCCGGGACACGAAGCCGAGAAGTTAGCTCGGGAGCTTGTGACGCTGCCCCGTTAATACCGGAATCGTTGTCGGAGAAGAAACGTATTGGTAATTCTTGTGAAGAGTTATCCAATCGCGACCAATCAAACCCTGATCGTCTGATGACCGTTTGTCAATTTCACGGAAGCTTACGAAGTTTAGAAATTATTCTATCTTTGTCGGAAAGGTTCTGACAATTTTGTCCCAAGTTGGAAGTCAAAGATTGACCATCGAATACTACATCGGGAATACGATTCTCGGTGATAGTTAGAAAGCCTCGGAACGATCGCGACAAACGTTGTTGCATCGTTTCCATAATAAGACTTCTCTCGATTCGATCGTCATTGATCATCGGCTAGTACCGAAGACAATGACGCGACTCGTGGCTTCCGAAACCATCCAGACGAGAGCTTGGCGTGGATCACTAGTAGAGGCTGGACTCCGACAAGGACCGCTCTATTGATACCAATATCGCACAACGTCATCGCGAGGTATGCGTTTAGAATAATTTACTATTCTGTAAATTTTAATTTTCTGCCATGCCTTGTACTTGTATAATTCCTGCTTTATATGCGTGTGTTGTGATAATAATTAGTTTAATTATCTGTAAATTTCTGCTGCGCACGTTTCTGAAATGTGTAAACACGCGTATTGCATCGGGATGATCCCAACACAACCTTCTCTACTCCTTTGCTTGGAGTTGAGCCACCTACAGCAAGGTATTCACTGTTCAAGATAGTGCAACCCTCTCTACTCTACTCCTTTGCTTGGAATAGAGTCGCCTACAGCAAAGTATTCACTATCCGAGACACTACAACCCTCTCTACTCCTTTGCTTGGAGTCAAGCCACCTACAGCAAGGTATTCACTGTTCAAGATAGTGCACCTCTAATCCTCTGCTTGGATTAGAGTATCCTACAATAAAGTATTCACTATTCGAGACAGTGCAACCCTCTCTACTCCTCTGCTTGGAGTAGAGTTATCTACAGCAAAGTATTCATTGTACCCTCTCTATTCCTTTGCTCGGAGTAGAGTCACCTACAACAAAGTGCTCACTGTCTGAGATAGTGCAACTCTCTCTGCTCCTCTACTTGGAATAGAGTCGTGATGAATTGGGATTTTATTAATTTTAAATCGATTTATTCTTGGGCTTTTACATGAAAATGATCATTTATTGAATCG
>JAOBBC010178661.1:0-10976 GCA_025388495.1 Curcuma longa | reverse complement strand
ACCTCCTCCGACTCGGGCATAGTCGGAGTCGAGCTCTATTCGCGCCCTTAAGTGGGACTCAACCTCCTCCGACTCGGGCATAGTCGGAGTCGAGCTCTATTCGCGCCCTTAAGTGGGACTCAACCTCCTCCGACTCGGACATAGTCGGAGTCGAGCTCTATTTGCGCCTTTAAATAGGATTCAATCTCTCCCAGCTCGGTCAAAGGCGGGGTCGAGTTCTTATGCCACCTTTAAGCGGGGCTCCAATTTTTACAATACGAGTACATTCCTAGTGGAGTTTTTGTAAAACCCTCGAGTCGTAGGGCGGGTTTCCCTCCTCCACAGGAGATCTGTGCAAAGACCCCCGACGTACGACATTCAGTCCTGGCAACTACAAATATGCATAGACAAACAGTTCCCTATATTACAAAAAAGTAGACAAACAGTTCCCTATATTACAAAAAAGTAGGCAAACGGTTCCCCGTATTACAAAAAGTAACGGATAAGTTGTCTCGACCCTTCATTTGCCCTTCCCTTGCGACTCCGGCAGTTTGCCTTGTTTATCCTCCTTGGGTAGATCAGCCCATACTTTCTGAATATTCATGAACTTCAAAGAAGTACCCGGCGGGAGCAGACCGGATTGACATATCTGCTTTATAGCTCCTTCCCAACCATACTTGAGCATAGCAGCTGTTTTCTTCTTATACTCATCCTTATATTTCTTTGAGTTTAACCACTTGTCCTTGGCAATTTCGATCTGCTCCTTCTAGTCAACTTTATAAGCTGCGAGTTCATTTCGGGTCTCAGCTAACAAGTCCTCCAGAACCTTCTGCGATTCGATGAGAGCGGTGACTTGTTCTGAACTCTCTGGCACTTCGCTTGCGGGTTGTGGTGAAGGCATTATCGCTCCTCGCGCTGGCTCGGCCTTTAACGTCACAAATTGCTTCTTCCAGCTGGCCGATTCTGCCCTAGAAGCTACGAGTTGCCTCTTCAAGTCGGACGTCTCTGCCGTCAGATCTGCTATTTGCTTCTTCATAGCGGCACCACCCCTTGTCTGGTCTCTCGAGGACCCTGTAGTAGATTTGGCTGATTTGGCCAGTTCTGCTTCCAGCTCGGTGATCTGTTGTTTGGCCGCCGCTAATTCTTCCTTTTGCTGGTCTAGGTCCCTCTCAGCTTTGTCCAGCAGAAGAGCCTGTCTGGTAATCGTATCAGCTTTTGTATTGTCTTCATCTAAGAGCTCCTGAGCATAAGAGCGGCTTTCATGTAAATTCTCTTCCAGCCGTTGCATGCTCTCTTCCGCCAAACAGAGTTGAGCCCGTGATCGGTCCGCTTCTTTGTCATACTCCTCAGCCATTGCGCGCGCCTCTCTCAATTCTCGGCATAGAGCTCGTTCTTGGACCCTCAAATTAGTCGCCTCTATATCTTGGGTGAGAACTTGTTCCCGCGATTCAGGAAGGCGACTTTGGACATCCAGAAGTTGTGACCAAGCCTGCCCAACCAAATTCAGTGGTGAGAATCGGGGACTAGAGGCTTGAACGACTGCTTAAGGGACAAACCTTACCTGCATCATGTTGTATCCACTCCTGCATAGCAATTCTGGGGCGGATATCAAGGAGTACTGTTGTGGACCGCGTAATGCTCTGATCTGCCCTTCTATATGCCATACCTCCTCCCAACTGAAAGGAGTCGCAGGAGGCAGATAGCTCACTCTCCGCGAAGGGCCGTCTGAGGAAGTCCCTGCTACCGCCTCGGATGGACGACTGGCAGGTCCAGTCGGATTCGCTAAATTCCCTTGCGCCTCTTCTTCTGTACCGGGAACTGAAATAGTTGATGGCGCCGCCCCGGTCTCAACTACCTCCGGCCGTGATGCTGAAACGGCCATAACCTCAGCCGACGAGGGGCGAGCCTCGACTACCTTAGCAGAAGGGGATGCCTCTTCGGTAGTTGGTTCTGCTAAAAGGGGATGTACTCCAACAGCCTCATCCGTTATTTGCTCAAAAACCCCAAGTACAGGAATGCCCATCTCTTCTAATTGGACGAAGGACGCCTCAACCTCGCCTTCGTCTACGGTACTTTCCAGAGCTGCAGTCACTATGGTTTCCACCAACTCGAGCACCACCATGGTCGACTTGCCATGTATGCCGGCCGCTATGCCCTCCGACTCAGCCACCGGCGCGCTCGAGTCTTCCGCTATAGGAACTGAGCTGATAATTTCTGCCGCTGGTGAAGGCATCGAGGGGCCGGCCGTGACCGTCAGGTCGATGATATCATCGACGAATTGATTAACCGGCTCAAGTGTTGGCTCCTCCGTAGCCAGGTGTTCTGAAGAGACGGCAGGAGTGCCTTCTGGCTCAAGTATTGGCTCCTCCGTAGCAAGATTGTCAACATGAACGGACTCTGAAAGAGATGCAGTCGCTCCCGCAGGAGTGCCTTCTGTCTCTGCCTGATGAGCCTCATTGGGAAAAGCCACTCTTGCCTTCTTTGGCGAGGGTTCTTTCTCTCTCAATGGGGAAGGAGATCGTTTCTTGGAAAGGCAAGGGGAAGTGGACTCCGTGACTGGATGCTGGGTGCCTGAGCGACTGCCAACGGCCGTGGATAAGCTCCCCTCAGTAGAGGTTGTGGGCGTCACCAACGTTTTAAAGCGGGCTATGTCCCACTTCAGGAATTGGTTCTTAGAGGAAGTCATCCAAATGTCTTCTGCAAGATGAGAAGACGATAGCAACTGCCAACGGCCGTGGATAAGCTCCCCTCAGTAGAGGTTGTGGGCGTCACCAACGTTTTAAAGCGGGCCATGTCCCACTTCAGGAATTGGTTCTTGGAGGAAGTCATCCAAATGTCTTCTGCAAGATGAGAAGACGATAGCAAATCAGCCATTATAAATACACGTGCGCCAATCTCAAAATCGTACCCAGTGGCTGAGTAAGCTCCACCGATATTGGACTCAGACCTGCTCTGTACAATAATCCCTCTTCCCTCACTAAAGAACCAACGTCGAACTTCAGTCCTCCCAACCGCTCAGCCGCTCTCAAAAAAGATGGTTGATTTCGGTAATCCCCTAGAGTGGGTTGACTCGGGAATTCGCATTGCCAGTCGGCGGTGTAAAAGAGGGGGAGAGGGGGGCGCACGAAGAAAAACATATCCTTCCAGCCTCGTAGAGATGAAGGGTAACCATCCAAAAAGTTGAATCCAACTCGCGCGGTAAAGTAGAAGACCCCTTCTTCTTTCCTCTTGAGGAAGAAGAAGTGATGGAACATAATGGGGGTTAAGGGTATCTCGTAAACCTTAAACACTAAACAGGCAACGCATAGTAGACGGAAAGAGTTGGGCGCTAACTGATTTAAAGGAACCCCAAAGTATTTAGCTATGTCCTCAAAGAATTCTGGAACCGGAAACCTAAGCCCTCCCTCTACCTGTGCTAAGAAGAAAGTCCGATATCCAGGAGGTGGATGACATGGGTGATGGTGGCGTTTAGGGATTTTAATCTTAAAGGTGCGGGGCACCTTATACCTAGACCTGAGTTCCGCCTTTCCCTCTTCGTCGAACGAAGAAACTAAAGACTCATACCAGACTCCTGACTCAGACAACGACATGCTAATGGATCCCTAAGAACTCAGACAGAGAAGGAGAGGGAAAATGAAAGAATGCTTGTTTAGACGGCCACTGAGGACACTCACCCGTATACGCGCGAAAGAAAAGGGAAGACCGACAAGCACGAAGTAGGGAAATCCTCGGCAGGATGGAACAGAAGTCTGACGTCCAGAAGAGCAACGGGTAGTGTCCAAAACCCTACAGTGCGAGGGTTTAATACCCTCCGCACGACACATGTACTGAGTGCAACAACCACCGTCCGATCATCGCGATTTTCGGGGTTGATCATTCCATCATATCGCACCGCCTTGATTCCCACGTTTTGCATTAAATGCAGTCCTCGGAAAAGACCGCACGCACTCATGCCGCCATACCGTGCCAAGAGTTCGACCTCTACTCGTGCGGCACGTGGCATTTCCCCCTCTTCGAACGCGGAGACCTCCCTTGACCTAAACGGTTCGCCCTAGTCCCCGCCGAAGGGGCAGGAGGGGAAATGCCATGACACGAGACACAACAAACCAACAAGACTCTACCAAGGCAGAGAACAAGGAACGACACAGAAGCAAACAAAGCCATAACACCAACTTTGTTCAAGTAGTACAGACGAGCAAGCAGAAATACAACACAAAATAAAGCAAAATACATCATAGAACGCAGGAGATCAAGGGCTATGGCTACTGGAGTGGGTGGGTTCGGCTTCATCCGCTCTAGGGAGGTCTCTTAAAGTCAGAATCCCAGCGCGAGTTCTACGGAAGTCCCTCTCCAAAGCCAGGGCTTTCGCTAAAGTCCTCTGGGCAGAATCCTTGACCCTCCCTACCTCCTCCTCTACCTCTCGGAGGGCGTCGAGAGCGAACGTGGCCGTCCTCTCAGCGGCAGCCCAGCTTCGGCTCATCTGTAAGCGCCGAGCCTCTGTGTTCTCCTGGTCAGATTTCAGTTGGTTCGCTTCTGCCTCATAGTAGGCTGCCTTCCGAGCCCACGCCTCGGCCGCTTGAGCAACCGCCTGTAGCTCCTTTTGTAGTTTTTGCACTTGTTGTTCAGGAGTTAGGGGATCCATGCTATCGAGACGGCAGCTGGCAACGGAAGCTTAAGGGTAGGGAAAGGCACTATTCGCCGAAAACCCTCCCATACTTATATATATAGGCTGCCAACGAAGAGAAGCGAACCCCCTGCTGCACGCTCCCCTAACACCGTAAGGTCTTGTCCATAGGGTGCAGATGACGAGGAGCCCTCTTCAGATTGGGGGGCCATCCCCCTATTAAACAAAGGTCAACACTGTCTGGACGGAGACACGAGAACCAATAACCGCAATAAAGGTGATACGGCAGTCTCCGTCAACATCCTTGACTAGGCCCCGCCCTAGCTAGGGGCCTATGCCCCCGAAGCGTCATTTCAACCGACACCCCTCAATCCCGACTACAATCCCTAGTCGGAAGATTTAAAGCCCGACTATAGTCTCCAGTCGGAAGATTTAAATCCCGACTACAGTCTCCAGTCGGAAGTTTTAAATCCCGACTGCAGTCCCCAGTCAGACGCTTTAAACCCAGGCTACAGTCTCCAGTCGTGATAGAGGGTCACCCACTCCGCAGTGCTAACTCGCGCCAACGCATTGCGTCAGGGGCCCGGACCTCACGTGCACGACAGGGGGCGCCTTCTTCCTCTTCGAGCGTCAAGGCATCCCCTAATCTAAGTAAATAGCCCCCACCTACGACGAATAGCTATTAGGTTAAGTATAGACTCAGACTTCCGGCCTATAGGTTATAGTCATTCATGCTATGGCAAAACAGAACTCGAAAATAAGCATTGAAGATGCGAGTGACAGTTTGAGTAGTCACAGATCAACACGAGGACAATATGAAGGGAACAACAAAAGAGAGGAGTCCTAACATCTTATTCATTCAGGTTCCAAAGATAGCAAACCATAATACATCGGTGCACCAAGTGAGAAGCGACATCACACCAAAGGAGAAGCGACATCACACCAAGTGAGAAGCAACATCACACCCGGTGAGAAGCGACATCACACGAGGCAGGAAAACAGAAATAAAAAGCAAATGGGACATCAGGATCTATGGTCACTCAAGTGAGGAGGTTCGACCCCATCTGCCCTATGGGTGTCTTGCGAAGCCTCAAGCCCAGAATGAGCTCTCTGGAAGTCTCTCACCGCGGCCCTGGCTCTCACCAAAGCCTCCTTGACGGAGTCCTCAACACCCCTCATCTCCTCTTCCGCCTCTTCAAAGGCGTCGAGGGCAAACTTGGCCGCCCTTTCAGCGGCGGCTCATCTTTGGCTCGTTTGTAGACACCGTGCCCGTTGGCGAGCTGCATTTCTTGCCCATGCTGCGACTCTTTGTGTGGTCTCCTGCAGCTCCTCCCGCAGTTGCTGAGCTTGTTGCTCCAAGGTCGGAGGATCCATGCTGGTGGCACCCAGGGGAGCGGACTTGAAGGCAAAGACAGACACCTCTAGTTGGACACCCCTTGCTATCTATACGTATATATATATATATATAGCCCCAGGACAAGATAAACCGCACCGCTGTGGTACATCCCCCGATAGTCAAAGTAATGATAAGTCTTGTCCCAGGCCTGTAGATAGTGAGAGACCCTACCCCGGACACCAGGCCACCCGCCTATCAGACACCTGTCAGCGTCGCTGATAAAGGGAGACACAAAAATCGATAAATCACAGCAGATTACTGTACACTAGCTCCAGTCGAAGTCCGTTAACTCCGACTATCCTCCCCAGTCGGTGTTCATTATTGCCGATTTCTGCCTCCACTCGGATCTTATCGGTCCCGGCTCTCACATCCAGTCGGAGTCTACTAATTCCGGTCCCTGCTGGTTATCTCCTCAACTTCGACTCATATTTCGGGAGAAAACTACCCCACTCCTTTCCCCTTTTTCTCGCAGATAGGCGCTCCTTACGACATTGGAAGCCCGATGTCCCTATGTGGCCGAGATTTGGCTCCTTTCGTGACTCCTTGTTTATCAGGGTCGCCTACCTCACGGTGCGTATCCACACCGTTGCAGCGCATCGAGGACTCAATCCCGTGCGCGCATGACAAGAAGCGTTTTATCCCTTCACGGAAGGGAGACATCCTCCATCCTAAGTTGATAACCCCGATCCACAATGAATTGCTATCAAGATGAATACCAGTAGGAAGTTCTAATCTCCCCACCCAAGGCCTCCAATCCGTGCCCAAATAGGACTTCAAAATAGCGAGCTGGACCACTATGAGTCAACGGAAGGGAAAATGACAAATGGGAGATAAAAGTGAGAGACCATCACATCTTGATCATCCAACTTCTTAAACCAGCAAGGCAAAACACAACATCACATCCAAGAAAATACATTAATAAACGAGAAAAATCAAGGGCTATGGCCACCCGAGTAAGAGGGGTCTGCCTCATCCGCCCTCGGAGCGCCCCGCAGGGTCTCAAACTCGGAACGGGCCTTCTGAAGTTGCTTCTCTAAGGCCCTTGCCTTCGCCCAGGCATACCTAGTGGAATCCTTAATGTCTCTCGCCTCCCTTTCAGCGTCTTGAAGAGCGTGGATTGCGAAAGTGGCGGCCCTCTCAGCTTCTGCTGGGCCAGTTGGCGCGGCCGGTGCTTCGTGGTTCCTCCTATTAATCCTTAGCTGGTCCACTTCCGCCCGATAGCGGATTTCCTGCTGGGCCCATGTCTCCGCCACCTTGGTGGCCTCTTCCAGTTCCCGTTGCAGTTGTCGTAGCTGCTGCGCGGAGCGTTGGGGGTCCATGTTATAAAGGACTGATGAACCAGCGCGGCAAGGAGAAAAGGGGAGAGGGAAGAAGAACAACCTATGTCTAACATTCAAGGTACCCGCATATATATATATAGCCCATGAGCTAGGATATAAGCAGCGTTGAGAAAGACCAGCAGTCTACGGCTCATTTGTCGATAATCAGGGCAGAGAGAGGTCTTGTCCAACACGCACGGAGGCCGAGGGGTCTGGCCAAAAGAGAAGAGCTGTCTTTCGGTGGAGTACACAATGCTACTATTTAAGGGTAGACCTGGAATTCAGGCAGTACTACCCTACGATAACTCCTTTTATAAATAGTAGGGGTGACAGGATGGCCTTTCATCAGCAGCCCGGATAAGTCCCATCCAAGTCAGAGCTTATTGATCCTGATTACTCTCTCCAGTCGGGTATTGACGACTCCGGCTACCATACCCAGTCGGGGATTGATGATTCTGACTAGTACCCCCAGACGGGCATTAGTAATTACGACTACCACCCCTAGTCGGACTACACTGCTGCTGACTCCCTTGCCAAGTCAGAATCGATGGGCCCCGAATCTCACTTCTATCTAGAATTCTTTGCTCTTTAAACTCGCCAAACCCTCTCTATCATATTTTGCATAGAAGTCAGTTGCGCCGTGTTCCAGTTGCAAATTGGTAGTTGGATCCACTAATGAATTCAATAGTTTAAGCTTAGATATGAGGAGATTTTTAATGTCACACCACTAATCGGAAGTCAAGTACGTCATACACTTATAAAAAGCATTTTCATTATGTACATAAATACCCACCGGGTAGTGCCGGAACTTCCCATACACTCACCCCTTCCTCTCCTCCTCCGGCAACTCCGCCCACACTCTGTCTATATCTAAAACTTCAAGCTGGTACCTGACGGGAAGAATCCGGCTTCATGAACTTGAAGGAGAGCCCCTTCGAAGCCTCGTTGCAACATGATGGTCGTCTTCTTCTGAAATTCCTCTTGATATTCCGCAGACTGAAGCCAAGCTTCTCGTTTCGCTTGAACTCGAGTCTCTTCTGCCATCTTGTAGGCTTGAAATTCTGCTGGATCTTCTCCAACTCACCCTGGAGCCCGCGTCGTTCTTCCATGGCCACCTCGGCCTGCCTCTTAAAATCGATCGAATGCGCACGCTCGTGCGTTAAGGCAGACTCCGAGAGAGTTAATTTCTCCATAGCGTTGCCCAAGTCGGCCTTCATTTGATTAAGCTCCTCTGCCTGAAGCTGCCCCTCCTGCTCTAGCGTTGCTATCCGCTCCTTCAGGGGGACAATGTCCTCTTGGTATCCTCGGAGGTTCAAGCGGAGCTGCTCGATTTCCTCTTGTCTCTGAGTCGCCTCTGCCTGTGCCTCTTCGAGAACCTGCGCTGAATGAAGTTTTTGATCTTGAAGTTGTTTTCGCAGCAGCCGTCTTTCTTGATGCAAACTGGGTAGCCGGGCGTGGAGCTCCAAATATTTGATCCAGGTCTCAAGAAATCCTTCGTTGACTTTATCGCTCATGTCTATGTCATCTACACTGCCGAAGGTGTCCGGATCTTTCAAAGCCTTGACCTGATTCTGGATATCGGCGATTTTCTGCCTTTGGGTTATTGAGAGCCTTTGGGTCGTTAAGGAGTCACCGTGGCCTTTCTCCGTATCCCTCTGCGAAACGGAACCCAAGTCAAAGGCAGTCGGGAGAGAGTCGGCTCCCAGGAACGCATCCGCGCCCCTAGTGTCCTCTAGGCTTTCCAGATATGTAGAGGACGTGATAGTAGGAACTCCTGCGGAGGCCACGCCTGGGGTTGCTTCCCCAGTCAACCCCCTTGCCCCAGTCGGCTCAAGTACGGTGGTAGAATCCTGTCCTGTAGCCGCCTCTGGTAACTCTTCCCCAGCTGTCGACACTGCACCGCTATCAACCGGAGTCTTCCGAAATTGCTTCACTAACCGGCATTTCTTCTCCTTCCCATGTTCCTCCTGCTCAGAAACCTCTATCTCTAGGGGAGCCGCTGATGGTTCTGACGCAACACTTAGACCTACTCTGCTAGGCGGGGGGCGCCGTTCTGTCCTTTTGCCCCGAACCATCGCCTGGTCCCGATTGGCCGCTGGGCTGCTCCGTGGCGCAACACCCGTCCGCCCTAAGGTTGCATAAGCCGGGGAACCTCTTCCTCTTGGCTGAGTGGCCCGAGTCGCAGACGATGTCGCAAGTGGGATCGTGTTATCGAAGTACGTATGATCCCACGCCAGAAATTGATTCTTAGATGCTGACATCCAAACCTTATCTACATACAAGTAAAGAAGTCTGAGTTAGTCCTTAAGGGGGCCAAAATACAGCTAAACCTTACCTAGTGGTTGAGATAGCTCCCTAGCCACCGGACTTAATCGATGAAGATGCAGGAGTCCCTCCTCACTGATTAACTTATCCACGTTAAACTTCAACTTTTGTATCTGTTGATACGCCATCTTGTACACCTCATCCTCCTGGTAGTTGTTGAGGCGAGGAGCCCGCGGGAGAAGGAATTGCCAATTCCTGGGAAAAGGGGGGCAAGTAGGAAACTTGATATAGAAAAATCTAGACTTCCACCCCTTATGTGAAGACGGGTAATCGTCCAAGAAGGAACACCCGGATCTAGCACTGAAGAAGAAGACTCCTTCTTCCATCCGTTTGGGAAAAAAGAAGGAGTGAAAAAATTTGGAGGTCAAAGGTATAGCGTGAAGCTGGAAAACTAAAACTACCCCACATAGAAGGCGGAACGAGTTAGGGGCTAATTGATTTAATGGAAGGTGAAAGTATGAACAAACTTGGGAGAAAAACTCCGGAATCGGGAATCTCAAACCCCCTTATAATTGTCCCTGAAAGAAGGTCAAATAATCAGGAGGAGGAAGATGGGGACGTTGGCCTCGCTCTGGAACCATAATCTCATAGTCAACAGGGATCTCGTAGTCTAGGCGGATCCCTGTGCGCGATTCCGCAGTAAAAGTGGAGTGAATCACTTCATACCACGGAGCCTCTCCCAACTCAGCATCCATCTCTCCTATAGCTAACATATAGTTCTCCTAGGTTCGGGAGGAAAGAAAGGTCAAGGCAATGACAGGAGGGGAGGAGAACGAACTTACGTGAGGCCGAAGGACGAGCGAGGCGGGAAGGCGGCGGCGAAAAACCCTAACAGAGAAAAGGAGGAGTCGTCGGAGAAAAAGTTGTGGACAATGACGTGATTTTTGAGCTTCTGTCTTATATATTCTCACCGTGTCGCATGATCCTATGCCGCCGCCCGGTTGATAGCCTGCAATAGGCGGGATGGCGTATGAGCCGTTGGATCGTCGCAATTCTCCGCAAATCCCTTCCTTAAAGTCTCGCTCCATACTTATCATTATGGTCCTCGGGAAAAGCAGCGGCGTCCACGCGCCAAGCGGTGCACGTCTTTTCACAAGGAATTTGAACCGCCCCGACGAGGAAAACGCGAGAAGGGGAATTCTCTTCCCCATCTTTATGGCGGGTGTTACCTATGAGGTGTTAGTGATCACCCTCGAATTCAACACGATGGTCTAGTCAGTCAGACTTCCGCCTCCTTCGACTAGACTTGTGGGGATGCATGTGTTACGGGGGTTAGAAAAGCTGATCCGCAGAGGGAACGCACGGCTCACCTGGGTCCAAGGGGCCCGCCTGG
>JAOBBC010177644.1:0-18343 GCA_025388495.1 Curcuma longa | reverse complement strand
CCCCTAAAGAAAGATAAATTCCTTATAGCTCTTTGGTTGATTCTGTTCCGGTTGCAGGCGCCATATTAGACGAAAGCGAGTGAAGTGACCCGAAGGAGATAAATTGCCCCTTTGGCGTAGACTAATCCGCCTGTATATAATATAAGATATAAGTTCCTCTGCTACGCAGAGGAGAGAAATAGCCTTTGGGGCTATTTACGACTAATCCGAACCTCGTTAATTACACTTTCAAGTTTCAGTTTAGAGAGAAAAAAGAAGGGACGAGTGATAACGACGTCTGCGTGCATCTAAGAAAGATTCTCTTTCAAAGATGACTTACAGTTCCTCGGCCAGAGGCTCACTCACTCCCGAGAGGGTATGTAATAGCTCGAGCGTATGTGGTAGAGTGAATGGCCGATAGCCGAAGAGTCAATGGTACAAAGCCCATTGACGCATTTAATTCCTAGTCTAAGTAAGTTGCTAGGAGCGACTGGTGCTGGGGGATAAAAGCGGAATGAAAGGAAGGGGAGAAGGGCTAGGTAACGGTAGATCGGCTAAGGGGGAGGCTCTCTTCCTATAATTCCAATAGAGCATGGGGAACCAAGTGGTGGATAGGGAACGACTAGACCGATGACTATAAAGCGATGACTAGTAAGTCAGGACCTACCGACTATACCATACCGATGAAGGCTGCGCACATACACATAGAGGATAGCGGTCTAAGCCCCAAGTGCAGACGATCACGATGGCCTTACCTCTCAGTAGGTAGTTGGGCGAACTGCGAACTCTCGAGCTCTTTTATCTTCTTTCTTTCTTTTCTTCTTTTTTTGTTTTCTTAAGTAGAGCAGTGCACTTCTTCTCTTCCTTCCTTCGAGCCGTCTTTTCACGGTGCGAAAAAGTCTGATGGTCGTGAATCCTACTTGGGGAGTTCGAATGTCATTAGCGTTAGGAGTTTCTTTCTCTCTATATTGCACCACTCATCTACTCACTCTTCTGCGCCCCCACTCTCACTTTCCTCTCCTCAGCCATTTCGGGAATAAGGTGCCTTTCTCTCTATCTATAAAGAACAGTACGTTCCGAGGTGTGAAGTGAGTCTGGTATTGTAGACTTGAGATCTCTGGCATTTGATAAAGTCAAAGACAAGAAGAGGGAAGGGGGTTTTCTCACTTTTTGCATAGCAGGCTTCCTGTGGGGTTAGGGCTATTAGCTCATCGGTGCGCCCCTGCGAATAGCTGTGCCCGGACAGCTGCCACAAGATCAATCATCTGCGCCTGACCCAGAGAAGTGAATCATCCAAGTCCTCCTCGAATCGGATAAAGCTTCATGGGATAGGACAATCTACATTGGATTGTATCTGACTTGCTATTCACTCGTGGGATCCAATACAGGCTATCTTCTTCCAAATCTATATAATCGGTGGGTCTTTCAATTCTTAGATGATTCGCTCGAGGAATCTTCTTGTCTTATGTTTGAGAGGAAATGCTTTGAATGATAGACGAAGTGTGTGATAGCGCGTCGTTATCTGGTCAAAGCTCTCATTTTGTTATAACGTTCGACTGAACGAAAGTGGCGCATTGGAATTGGAATTGGAAGAGAATAAATGAAGCGAAATGAAGTGAGATGCATGATTTTGACTAATCACCACGAAAGTAGCGAACTCGAGAAACTAACCCATTGCATGAAGAAATGTGGCGAAGCGCAAAACCTATGATGCGAACCTATGATGCGAACGAGCTGGCCTTAGAACAGAACATAGAATAGAACATAGAAATAGAGGAACGAACGCTAGGTACGTAAGGGCTCGACCAATAGGGTATCTAAGATGGGCTCTACCGTCAGTCCGATATACGAGGAAGATAGGCTCGACTAACAGGAGGGGGACGAGTGATACCCATACCTACAGCTAAGTGTGAATAAAAGAAGAGTCTCGGGACCCTCTTCTTTCTGCATGTGTTAAGCATTAAGCATCTACAGATCTTTTGTTGTTAGAGCATATTTATTGCGACGTGGGCATCTATTTCGTAGTTCTGAATTGATGGTATATAGATAAAAAGATCAATCCTATAGATGAGAACACTGAGTTTTGAATTGCAGTTGATCGAGCCTTACTATAATATAAGTTCCAATAGAGCTTAGCATATAGTGGACGATTTATAGTTTTCATAATTTGCCGCGAAGTACTTAGTAAGTGCAACGGCAGCCTAAGATATGGAAGGAAAGCTCTAAAGTGAACTCAAGTACGGGAAAAGATCTGTATCTTCTCTATGCTTAACACATGCAACTATGAAACTAAAGTCTTAGTAAGGGAGGAATAAATTGAATAGCCTAATATCTGCCAGGACAGCTTCAAGTAGAAGGACACTTTCGTTTTTGGTTTTTTTGGTTTTGGTAAATCGAAATTATGAGTTATTTACTTTCCTTCAATGCTTATGAAAGCAGGTCGGTCTCTATCAAAGAATCAAGCGCTAGAGACAAGAGGGGCTTGGGGCAGTAAGATTGATAGACAGAGAAGGAGAAGATCTAGATTTCAAAGAGGAGAAGCCGCTCAAATGCTAAATTGAAGGGCAGAAGCCACTCGCTTAACTAAAGGTAAAGGCAAGGAGCAAGAACCACTCAATTCTTTGTGAAATGTTGTATAGCAGCCAGCCTCTTCCCAGATGCTCTTCCTTTTGGCCAGTCTATTGACTGTCTCTCCGCTTTCTTTTCGTCGCTTGCCACGCCGCACAGGGCCACTTCTTTGGCCGCTTCCTCGGCTGCAGAGTGCCTTGCACCACTTATTAGTGAGCACTTGAAGATCATAGTTCGATCGAATATGCACGCTCCTCTAAGTGCTTTTCTTTGTATTCGTATCCCAAAAATGGACCCAGGGTAAATTAGCTTTAGTTCTTCGCCTGGCTTCAATCGAGATTGCCTCATGAACTTTTAAAGGAACATATATGGAGTATAGTATATGTTGGCACAAAGACTACGAGCTCAATCTCCAGAACGGGCTTGCTTGCTACTAGATCGATAGCAGAAAGAAGGACTTGATTAATATAATATTATCTTCTTTCACTTTGTATCTGGAATTCTTTTAGATCGTACCCTATAGCATCATTAATAGACCTATTTACTTCTCTGACTTCGTCTGGTGTTTAGTATAGGATTTCCACTTATTTTGGTGATCAAAATGACGTAGTAAAATGCTGCTTTTGGTACCATCGGTTATTTACATTCAAGCAATGCCTTAGTTCTGAGTCCATCTAGGAAAATGAAGTTCACTATTAGAGTAGGTTGACGAACTACCTGCTCCTGCAATCCAAATAAGAAGTAACTTGCCTTAGCGTTTATGTTTGAATTCCCCGGGGACTAGTGTATCGATCATGATGAGAATAAAGTGTTTGCATAAGTCAAGAGATAGAACCCCTGCCATGAGAAAGAAGCCTAGCAGCCCCGATACGCCGAAACCTATGATTCTGGTCCCTAGGCTAACCTACGAAAAGTAATGAATTGCGTAAGAAGTTCTTTCGGTTAAAAGGCCGTGCGACTCGGAGGACATAAGACTTCTTGGTCAAGCCAAAAAGATTGCCGACTGGATGTTCCTACCCCACCATGCCAGGCCCTTTACCTTACCTTAAGAATCAAAAGAGAGGGAGACCGCTCGGAATACAACATAGGGCGTTGAGCCTCCAGTTGGCTTTCCAAGATTGACGGATCAGCATGAGATTGTCAGGAATGAGACTTCCCATGCTCCTGACGCCTCTGGTTCTGCTTAACCCTCTCGGGCTCCCGTTGCTGAATTTGGTCCCAGGAGAAGAGGTCATCAAACCGGTATTCAAATCAGGTCTAGCTCAGCTAAGGGGAAGATACTTCCAAGTTTGAATTTACTAAAATGATTCTTTGTTTAAAGATTGTCTTAGAATATGATTTTTTGACAGAAGTAGACTCGGTAGTAGAGAAGAGAAGACTCGTCTAAAAGAAAGGAGACAGAGGTTGTAGGAGGATCATCTGCTGCAGACGAAGCACAGAACCCTCCTCCTTATAGAAGAGAGGACAATTCCTTCGTCAATTACGAATCTTCCTGATGAAGGCGGTATGAGTCAATCGTTCTATTTATCATCTTCGTATAGAGACTTAGAATGAACAGAGTTCTCTTTGTATGACTTAGACTAATTGGAGATACATGTTATTGAAGGTGATGCCAGCCGTGTGGAAACTGAACCAAGGTCAGGATTTGATGTCCTTGCTGGTGATATCCAACAATTAATCCCAACTCTGACACGAACATCCTTGAGTCCTTCCAAGTTCTTTGCTGATGTGCAGGATGAAGAAGAAGGCCAGGCTCAAGCAAATTAGTTGGCAGAATTTGGATAAGCCAGACGAAGGAGCTTCGTCAGATGAAGACGGTGATGCACCTTTGTTCCACACAGGCTCAAATGTATAAGTTATTCACATGTAACCACATTCCAAATACCGTTCGCATCCTATTACAATTTGTAAAAAAAAGATATAAACTGTTAAATATATAAAGCGAGCACCAAAAAAGAAATTACTTAAGCACATTAATTTGTGCTTGACGACGCTCTTATGCTAGTCAATTTAACGAAGCCCTTTCCTCCTTTTCATCTTAGTAAGAACTTTATTGTGATTTAATAAGACGTTCAGATGAGTTTGCATGGTAGACATCCTCTCTTCGGCTCCCTGAAGACCTTTGTTAACCCTGCTAAGCTCTCCCTCAACATCATTAAGTTTTTTTGATGCAGGTGAAAGTAGGGGATCCATTGTTCCTCCCGCCTTTTCCGGCAAATGCTATGCTCAACTATGCCCACCCACCTCGACAAGCCCGGATAAGAAGTACAGATGGTTGTACAGCATGAGCTACAGAAAGCATTTCGACAGATAAAGTACGATCTGCTTAGAGAATTCCCCTGGTATGAACCAACAAAACCATATCCCGTGATCTCCTCCTCTTGGACCAATGTTGATCTTTTTCTTATCCACCGATTACCCCCCATAAAGGAGTATTCAAGTCCATACGGGAGGTCTGGTGAATGATATCATTCGGAAAGAGATGCGCCTAAGGAAAGGAAGGCTCTTAAGTCGGATTTATTAAAGGCTGGCATAAAAGAAAAGGAAGGTCTCTTAGAAAAGCCCTCTACTTATGTATAAACTAAATCAAGGGATAGTCAATAAGAACCCGAAGGCGAAGGAAGAGCGTATAGTTTGTTGGCTTACTTTAGCTACAAGTAAATAAGGTAAGGTAACTTAGGGACGGACCAAGGGAAGGGGTAGCCCAACTATTCGATTCGAGCTATAGAGAAAGGCCCAATTAGACCAAGGATCAGATAGGCAACTGAGTTTCAGTTTAAGAATTGGATCAAATCTCACTAGAACGAGGTTCAGTTCAAATCGGGTGGAAGAGAGCGGTTTAGTGGCTTTGGGGAGTCCATTGCATCAAGAGTATAGAGATTGATTGGGCCCAAAGACCCTTTTAGCAAACCAGGAATATAGTGAACAAAGAGGTATCCAAGTTGCTCCTTTTTTCAGGCTTGGCGAAGGTGTCTGATCCACTAGCTCTCCTCCCCTACTTTATGAGAGACTTTAGGAACCAACATAGCATCATTGAGATGAAGAACATTGCCAGAACGAGATGAGAAAGAGATCGTACCCATGTCTGAAATAGAGAGTAGGGTGTGGTCACCGGTGAAGACGACACTTTTGCCTTGGTATGGTGAGGATGAGACAAATGCTGCCGGATTGCTCGTCTGGGGAGCCCCAGTCTAAATGTCCAAAAATGGAGAATCTAGCTTGGAAGATGAATGCATAATACCCACGTGATGAGTTCTTTGATGCGGAGCAAAACTCGAGTTGTAACGCTGTGGACATACGATAGCCATGTCTCCAGAGAGAAAGAAAAGTATACATACCCAAGTCAATCATAGAGGAGAACCCAAGAGACTCCCATAGGATTGCTTCTGCTGTTGATAAGAAGACCGGTGCTTTAGGTTATGAACCTAAGGCCAATTACTGTTATTTGGAATATACTTCCCATAGATCTGTTGGGGGATTTATGTCGCCATAGATCTTTGAACCCTTTCTGGGCACTGCACTTGAAGCACTGATGCACGAACTGGTACTGTTGTTAGTCACACAGTGACAGTTGCTGTGAGAGTAGCGTGGCAGGGAGCACACTTGACAGGAGATAGGCAGAGGCGGTAGATAGAGAAAGAGGCAAGCCCCCTAATTACAAATAGAGTGTGAGGGCGACAGAGAGATCTTCTTTTTTAAATGGAAGAATGCCCCGGAAAGACCGACGTCGGTCTTTCCTTCCCGCCCTCAGAGCGTATTCGACGGGATGCCTAAGAGCAACGGATTCTTCCTTCCTGAACCTGAAAGAGCCTATTCGAGAACAGTAAGAGCGGATTCGCCGTAAACAGATGTCTCATTGTATCTGTAAACCACTGCTTATGGCCTTCTTTAGTATGGTGACCTCGCCCCTACTCTTGAAAGCCCCTAACTATTAGTAGAAAGACTTCCACGACCCCCGTGCTTTCATCATGGTCCGCCTAACCAGCCCATCTTTATCCAGAGAAGCAACCGCTCGCTCTAAATCTGTCCCTTCAGTTGTGTGCGATTCACACGATCACGAGTCTGCTCCTGTCGAGCCGCACTAGCCTACGGGTTCTTCCCACTAGCGCCTATCTAATATCCGATTCCACTTGAGCTTGGATTGCAGCTTTTCCTATCTCTTGATTCTGTATAAATACAGTCCCAGTGTTGGGCAGAGCTCAAACTCAAAGTACCCTTTCGCTGGAATGCTTGCTTGAATCTAGCTACTCCCAAACAAAGGAATTTCGCACTCTATACGGTATGGCTACACGGTAGGGGAAAGAATGAATTACAATAGTTCACAAAATGTTCCAATGCTCTGTCATCTTGGTATGTCAAGACTTCCAGGATCATGACTCTCACTCTAAATCCTTGGATTTGATCATCCTGGCATGGGACAACTTAATCACCCTGGATCACCCTCCTGTGCCTCAATAGATCCCGTTTGGACCTCGTTGAAAGTCACTCACCCTATTCACAAGACCGAAAGAGGATCCCCCCTGGGCTAATCACTCTTCACTATAAGGTTCAGAGAATGGTCAAAATGGGAATTCTTTATCTACAACCGCCTTCCCCAACCAGAGTAAGGTAAGGGTGGGGTGCTACCGAAACTACTTATTGAGTCTCTCTGACTAAGGACATAGCTAGAAGATCTACTACTAGTGCTTTAGCCATAGTCTTCCTTTGTCTCTGCAGGATCTATTGATGGATCATGAGCATCAAAAAGAAGACAAGACTGATTATCTTAGGAATAGACTGACTGAGTTCACCTACCAACCAAGATGAGATATGCCGCTTAAGTACCAATAGTGAGAGAGGCAGGTATCAGCTAAGTTCAGTGTAAAGCGGGTTACGGAATCAGATTGACATTCTTTGTTCTATAGTTCCAATGTCCAATCTTCTAGGTTATCAAGCATCATATCACGAGACAAACCCGGTTGATCTGACCCTCTGAGTCTTCCTATCGTTCGATGGAAAGCTCGAGAAATGGCATTACACTACTGGTCTTCTTTGTGTCCCATCATGGAGGTACCCACTATTCTCTTCTACACCGGTATAGCAACTAAAAGAAAGTGAATCCGGCAGTAGTAATGCTGTGAACTTATGAACCACCTCTCGTTTGATAGGAGCTACGAGAGCATCCATTCTGTTAGGCTGAATTTATTGGAACCGTTGTTGTTTTGCCAGTTCATTACTCTTCCACCGTATAAGGTGTCTCTAGCCGACTTAAGAGCCTACCTTTCCTTTAGAGCGATCTCCCGTGGTTCTCAATGTGACCCACGAATACCACCCACAGGGAGTGGATCAAAGAGTTGTAAACGGCAGTTCCATATCGAAGTTAGGTTGGAAGCAATTAGTGGTTAATCGATGGGAACCATAAGGAGATGTAACTCATGTACCTAAGTAGAGTTGTTAGTTTCAGTGTATTGTACCAGTATAGCTTAGTCCTTATCTCGCTCATACCAAGAAGGAGGAATACGGCGCTTACTGGAGATAGAGCTGGAAAGGCTATGTAGGGGTAAAGGTAATCGACCTATTCGCCTAGTGGCAATCTTTCACAGGAGCATAGTTGGTCAGGGTACATGTGGTCTAAGACCTATTAGCGTACCGGATATAGCCAAGTAGTTGGGGAGGTTCACATCGACAGGTACAATCTCATTCCGGTGAAGGTGTTCGAATTTACGGGGGTTGGGCAAGTTGGGACAGCCTTCGAGGCGGACTTCCCCTTCTCCCGCTTCTCAAGGAGGGGACTCTCTCTCCCAGGTAGAAGTAAGCGAACTACTCCTTCCCTCTGCCTTAGCCTTGCCTCCAACTGCTTCAATAGCTTCGGTTCATTTTGCTTTCCTAATGGCCCTTACTCCCACAACATATGAAGAAACTTAGGATGAAAAAACTTTCACTCCTATTAACTAGAAGGGTGAAAAAGAGCTAGGTGCTGTAGGAGAGTTAGCCATTCAAGAGCGGATAAGGCTAAAAGATCAAAAGCTGGGCTTGGCTTATTCTATTCATCTGCACCACCTGACAGAGATTCGTTCACTGCCTCGTAAGCCTAGCCAGATGGATGTTCTCACCAATCAATAAGAAAGAATGGATAGCCTTTCAACAAGGGATTCAATAGCAGATTATTCTCTGCCTCTATACTAGTAGTTCTTCTTCAAGAAAGAATTCCGATTATCCCGGGAGAATGAATACCACGCCGAGCTTCTGCCCGCTCTAGACTCTTCGTACTGCTAAGGCCCTGGGAGCGGTGCGTAGCGGAAAGGCAGAAGGTAGGTAAGCAAGAAATCCATGGTGCCAAAAAGGCAAAGAGAGGATCTCTAAGAGGAATTGGAGCTGAGTCCTTCAAAGAAAGAAAGAATAATTTCATTGCTTCCACCCGCCTAGGAGAATACCAAGCTAGCTACCTTAGGAAGGGAAAGCGAAGCAGAAAAAGCATTTGAAGAAGAGAGAAGACGAGCCGACACCCAGAGGAGAATCAACAGTAATCTCTTTTCTTATATTCCACTTTAGAAAAGTAATTAATAAGAGAAGAGGGCCTAGTAAAGTTTGATGCCAAAAATACGGGGTTTATAACTTTCTTTCCAACTTTCCAATTAAAAGAAAATAAGAGATTTCTAAGTGAGAACGAATTTAATATAAGTTGGGCTATAATAAATTATCGCAATTATACTGGTAATAATTTCAGGGAGATATACGAAGCTAGTCGGATTGAAGTTGATCCTTTCCCGAACTGATAATTCTATCCCACACAGGGTCAAAAGCACTCCCCCTCTAGAACGGGGTCACTTTAGCTCAAAATTCGATCTCATATAGCAGCAAAAGTAGTCCCGCTTGGAAAGGAGGTAAAAAAAGCGAGAAATTCGATCGTTTTATATATAGAAGGTAGGCCCAAAACCACTACTTTTCGACAAGACCCCGATCCCTTTCCCGAGGGAAAAGTTAGTTGAGTCAAAAAAGACGGGGTTTATCACTTTGATGATAATTTATAATTGACTTATTAGGTACGAACTCACGTGACGTGCAAAAAAGACGGGGTTTCTCACTTTCGACAAGACCTCGATCCTATTTACCTAGGGAAAAGTTAGTTGAGTCAAAAAAGACGGGGTTGACTACTTTATAAAAGAAAAGAGATTACTGTTGATTCTTTCTTAATGGAAACTTGTCTTGTATAGGCCCCCATGGCTCTCCTAAAACCCTTCATTAAGGGATATGGCTATAATTAGAATCTCTTGCTTTCCACACCCGCTAGTGCACATACACTTTGTTTACTTGGGCTCGTGAGGTGGTGGGAAATGGCCTGATCTATGCTTATGCTCTTGTCTAAGGAGTCCGCAGACTCTTATTAGACTGCTTGTGCCTATGTTTCGCGAAATCCATGATGTTAATCTCTCTTTCCGCTCGTGAACGATAGGCTTGGAATACACTGAACATCTAACGTTTAAGGTCTTCAGGAAAGCAAGCACATCTTAAAGCTTCTAACCTACTTTGACTTCCGGCTCCCCTTGACTCTCACTCGTACCTGGACTTGACGGACATCCGTAGCTATACGTGAATAGCAACTTGAACACTTTGGCATTGCAGCAGCTAAGCTAAGATATACGTGAATAGCTCCACAAGGGATTGCTTTTTTCCCTTAATCTTTATATGTTCAATTTCCTCGTACTATGGTACTACTCTCTTGGTTTAATGCTTCCCTGAGCCCACGGAGCGGTTTCTTTTACTTGAACTACTATCTTTGACTTTGACTTGCTAGCAACTTTCGGCAAGGTTTCAATTAGTTCGCTTACGGATACCCTTTAATATAAGTAGCTCCCCTGCACCTATCACTCATACCAGCACAAGGGGCCATCAAAGTGTTCCCGTTCCCCATACGAGTCAAGGGGAGAAGAAGCCCTCTTTAAACTGACCGGACGGAAACTAAAGGGAAGCGGGACCTAGGGTTGAGGTAATTAAGGGAAGCGCACCTAACCTAAGTTCAGTGTTCAAGTTGATAAACCGCAAGAGGAAAGAAAGCAATCCCGAAACTGACTTAAACTCTAAATCGCAACTTACTTAAACAGAGCTCTAAATCGATTACGAGTGTTCAATAGGCGGGGGTCGAAAGACAGAGAGAACGTGTTCAATAGGTCCGGTCCGAGTGATAGGGATAGGATGAAAGTCCATCTAACGTGTTCAAGTCAAGGTACTAAAAGCAAAGAAACCTTTAAGTCAAGCAAGTCAAGGTACGATATGGAATCTAAAACTAAGACAACCGAACCTATCGTGCTTCCTTAATCTAAAAGTATCCCAGGGTTCTCTTATCTTTCGGAGTATGCAAATGAGATACCCTTTCCGGCTGATAAAGAGGGCACCTCCTCTACTCCATTCACTGCTTTTGCTATTAGTTTGAGTTGAGGAAACCCTTCGGTAAGGGAAAACGAAACGCTTTATCCAAGGGAAGATGTACTCTCACTTAGGGAAGCGAACTCAAGATCAAACCTTCAAATTCAACCTTTCAGCTGTTGATACCTATAAGAAGAGAAGACAACCGGAAGAGAACTATTTGGAAACTCGAAGTGCCTCGTACCAGTGTCATAGTTAACCTTTGATCTTTCTCAGTAGGTCAGAGATATTGATTATTTATACTCTCCCGCAGGTATTGACTTCCTTACGTTAAGGTGTACTTTTTGTTACTTTGAACTTCCCTTAGGCTTGGGTAATGTTGGCTTGCCTGAGAGCTTCCCAAAAAGCTTTATTGGCTTAACTCACTCACTCGGACAAGTTTATCCCACGCTGCATACACTAAATCGGACCTACCCTTAATATAAGTTATAAGTTTCTTTTATTCCCTCACTCTGACTTATAAGGGCAGTAGCACTAGGACCTGTGACGCACGCGGAAGCAAGAAGCTTGACTATAGATATTGATTCTTCCCTAACCGAAGACAAGTTAAAGCAAGCACATCTTCAAGCAGCAATTTACTTTTATATTAGGCGGTTCGGGTCGACCTATAAGTTTCTTTTCTCTTTATGCACACTTAGCTTTTATCGAATGAATTAGTTGCGGCGTCCATACTTTCTCTTTCCATACTTAATTTAATATCTTTAGTACGCACTCGGGAGATAAAGAATAAGGAAAGGGGCTTCCGGTCGAAAGAAAAGAGTGAATGTGAACCGAGCTCCCGAACCAATATTGATAGTACTATTTGCACTAACCTGAATAAACCTAACCGAAGACAAGCTCAAGCAACCTAAACGGGTAGTCTAACTCACTCACTCGTACCGAGCAATAAGCAAAGTTTATCCTGAAGTTCGGCTCTTAAGTTGTTAGGTTTGGATCGGAGAAGAGGCAAGCCAACAAAGAACTCTCCATCTCCGGTTAGGGGAAGGGAACTGATCTTTGAATTGACTCATTTACATGAACAGCTGCCTGGTTCAATAGGGCACCAAAAGCGGGCATAAGCATAAGCAACACAATATTAAATTGCAGAGCCGAAATGTGATAACGACGGGGCTCAGTGTGAGGATAGAGCAAGCCACTTTCCATTAAGCAAGAGGGAAAGAGCACGGGATGGAGAGAAGTAGCTTGGCACGGATAGTTTCTTTATCACCAAATAGTGATTGCTGGGGCCGCATATGTTTTCTTATTATTAGGGTCTCGCTACGCACCTTGACTTGAACTACAACTACCCAAAAAGCCGGGAGAGATCTTTCTTTATCATCAATATCTCTGTTCACGATAGGCTTGGAAATATACATGTCATATCTAACGTCTGAAATAGGCTATATCCGCTAGGGGGAGAAACCAGGAATATAATATTCTTTGATATACGTCCCTCCCGAGGGCTTTCTAATGCTTCAACAGATCTCCGGCTTTGAACCACTCCTCTTAGTCGTCCCGGCGAACTCATTGAATTTGTTCTGAATCTATTTCTCACGTATAATTAATATAGCCCTAAAGCTAATATTATAGTGTTGGCATATGATAATGAAGGAGTGGAACCTTGAACCTTCTAATGCTAATGCAGCAGATTATTACCAGTATAGTTGCGTGCCCTCCTTAGTAAGTTCAGCAGCAGGTCGTAAATGGCCAAAAACCTAGTAAGTAGTATTATGTCACCTTACTATATATTTCACCATATTAGACCTGGTGCTAGCTCAGCCATTGACTTTGACCATCTTTTCACGCGTTAGCCATAGACCTACACTTATATGCCCTGGGCTTTGCCTTTGCAGACGGAGGTCAGGTGTCCTTTTGTATGAAGCCATTGACTCAAAGAGCACACCTTTAAAGAGAGAGCTACTTCCGCTACCTTACTCCTTTGAATTCCATATACCTTTACTGTCGTCTGTAGCCCTTGGATCCATTGAATCATACCTCTACTTTGCACGAGCTACTTCCGGCTGCTTTACCTTTGGTGGATGGACTTCCGTTGTAGCTTATGTAGCTCTACCAATGCACTCCAGTTGTCTGCACCTTAGCCCACTCCTGTAGTTCCCTTACCTTCCTCTACCGCCTCTACCGAAGCCCACTCTTTCCAGTCGTTCGGTTCCCTTGCATACCTTACCTTAGGTTACTTCGGTTACCTTGCATACCTGACTTATAGTTAGTTCACTCGAGACCTTCACTACCAGAGGAGAGGGGTAAGGGGACTAGAAAAGAGAGGAACGCCTGGGCTAAATTTCCTACTGAAAAAAGGCTCAAAAGTAACTCAATTCGGGGCTTCAAAAGAAATTATGAAGGAGGGGCAAAAGTAGAGAAATCCCTTACTACATCCCTTACTACAAAAGTAGAGAAATTAGGAGCTACAAAAGTAGAAGAATTTCCTACTGAAAAAGTAGATAAATTCAGTGCTGAAACAAAGTAGTTCCACTAAAGGAGTAGACTCAGTTGGGGATTCAAAAGTAGCTCCATTAGGGGCTGCAAAAGTAGAGGAGAGTAGGTGATGCAAAAGCTCCTCCTAAAGGAGTAGACTCAGTTGGGGCTTAAAGGTCGGGATGTACAGTTGCTCATAAATCCTAAAGTAGAAAGACTAGACTCCCATGGTGATTCAAAAGTCGTTCCTGATGCTAAAGTAGTTCCTAAAGTCTCAGTTGGGGCTGTAGACTCCGGTGGGGCTGTAGACTCAGTTGGGGCTCCTAAAGTAGATGTAGATAAAGAGGCTTCTACTGGTACGGCTAAAGTAGAGAAATTCGCGGCTTCAAAAGTAGCTAAAGGAAAGGCTGCTACTGGTACTACAAAAGGGCAAAACCCTTAAACCCTACTCAGGAATGCATAGCCTCTAACTCAAAACCCTAAACCACGCCTCGTTTCATTCAGCTAGACTGATGAAACTTATCTAGGCAACTGCACCAGCTATGAAAGGTACATATTTCTATTTCTATAATTGATTTATTTGAAATGAAATTCTAATACATACTTATCAGAAGCTACAACTTCAGTAGAAACACACTTCTTAGATTCGTTACCTTCGCCTAAGGGTCTACGCCCCAAAGGGTCTATAGATACCTTCAAGCTGTACTTTCTCTAGATACCTGAAAGTATGCCACTTCTGCTACCTTACTCTAAGTAAGTCAGTACTAGATTCTCCTTTAGGTTACCTTTCCTTAATATCGTATTTCTTTCCTTAATATCCTATTTCTTTATATGCAGACGTTCCTTACTCCTTGACAGTAACCCTACACCTTTCCCAGACGTTCCTTACTCCTTGACAGTAGTTCCATGAACTCCATTCCTGTCGTTCCTGTTGTTCTGTACTGCACTACCCTGTGCTCCATCACTCCTTTGCAGTCGTTCTGTCCTGCACTACCCTTGGCTCCATCACTCCATTCCTGGCGTTCTGTCGATACCTTAGCCCGCTACTTCGATCTGTCGGTCGATCTAAACCTTGCATCTGTTCCTTACTACTTGACAGTAGTTCACCCTATACCTTTACTACAGCTCAAGGACTCTGGGTTGAGCGAGGCCCTCTCGAGGTACTGAACTAGAGGAGAGGAATTCTAATTCAAATTAGACTCCAACAGGGGCAACTGAAAACCCAATATAAAGAACACTACGAAAGATCCTCAGCTGACCTTTCAGAAGGTAAATACTAAGCTGACACAGCTGCACTTTAAGAAGTTGTTCAATCCTCAGCTGCCAAAGCTGCCCTTTAAGAAGTTAAATACTCAGCTGCCAAAGCTGCCCTTTAAGAAGGTAAATCCTATGCGGCCCTTTCCTCAGGTTACCGCTCCGTGGGGTACCCCTTTTCGTATGCAGCCGAGACTTAAACCATAAAAGAGGCATACCCCTTGTAGCTTGCACCCACCTGGGAATCCCCAGCTACAGGTGCAACTACTATACTTTCAGTCGTTTCCTTCGGAGCAACTTCGTAGGCAGACATTGAACCCACCCTTACTTCTTCGCAGTCCCTCTACTTCCAGTAACTTCAGAGCTCCCTTACATCCCGTAACTTCAGCTCCCTTACATCCCGTAACTTAGGATACCTTACGAAAGGAAAGTCATATACCTCTCGAGACGTTAGAAGTGTCAGTACTCTCCTTACACAGTCGTTCCCTTCACTCCCTTCCTACACCTTTGTACAACTCAGAAATTAATTGGGGCAGGGGCTGTTGCTGTTGAGGATGTTGATCCTGCGGGGGCAGTTGAGGATGTTGATACTGCTGCTGGTGATCCAGCTTTAGTAAAGGCTTTGGAGATGGCACTTCGGGCTCCGAAGTTGCTCTTTTGGAAGTTCCTTCTGTTGAGGCAAAAGTTGTTCCTAAAGTAGAAGCCTCGGGTGAGGAGAAAGTTGGTACTACTGTAGAATCCTCTGTTGGCGCCCCCAAATAAAGTAAGTTGCAGTTGTTCCTACTGTAGACTCAGTAGGGGCTTCCAAAGTCGTTCCTGATGCAATTTATAAGTCGTTCCTGATGCAATTTATAAGTCGTTCCTGAGGAAAAAGTAGTTTCTAAAGTAGACTCAGTTGCTCCTGCTGTTGCTGGGTCCTCGGCTTTTGAGTCAGCGAATTTATTATAGTATGGCCTCGGCTTTTGAGTCAGCACCTCAGGCTTCGGATGTTGAGTCAGCACCTCAGGCTTAGGCTGTTGAGTAAGCACCTCAGGCTTCTGAGTAGGCACCTTTGGCTTCGGCTGTTGAGTAGGGCACAAGTAGGTCTTCGGCTTCTGAAGTCGGCACCTTTCCTTTGGCTTCGGCTTCAGCACCTGAGGCTTTTGAGTTAAAAAAGTCAAAGGCAGGCTAAAGTCGATGCAGCTTTTCCTAGGGATGCTGATTTGAGTTCCTTTAGTTAGACCCTTTAGATTACTTAAACCTGAAGCTTGGCATTTCCAGTTCTAGAAGTTACGCTTGGCATTTCTAGATATTATCTTACTTACACTTAAACCATAATGGCATTTCAAGTTTCGGTTGGACCTTTCGGGTAGGGCTTTCCTACTCAGGCATATAAGTCATCGGCTTAGGCTCTTGAGTCAGAGGTTTCGGATTATGCACCTGAGGCTTTTGAGTTGAAGTCAAAGGCTTCCACTTAATAAGATAAGTCAGCGGCTTCGGCTTATGAGTTCCTTAATGGCTGCTTTAGAGTTGAGGTAGCTAATTATACTACTAAGGCATATCAGTCAAAGGCTTCAAAGGCTGCTTCCCCTTTTGAGTTAAAAGAGTCAGCTTGGCATTTCGAGTTGGGGTTGGAAACCACTTTTCAGTCGAGGTACCGTCTTAGGCTTCACCACCTTCGCCTTTTTAGTTTAAGTCAGCTGCTTCGGCTTTTGAGTTGGTTGAGGCTTCTGAGTAGGCACCTTAGGCTTTTTAGTTTAAGTCATCGGCTTTTGCAGTTCCTAGTGTTGCTCCCGTAGCTGGGTACTCGGACTCTTAGTAGCCACCTTAGGCTTCGGCTTATGAGGAGGCACCTTAGGCTTACGCTTCCGCACCTTCGGCTTTTGAAGTTGTTAGAGGCTTTTGAGTCTAGTGTTGGGGCTGGTACAGTAGTTCCTAATGAACACTAGAAGAATCAGTTGGGCCTGGGCCAGGTGTTCCAAAAGTCTCATCCTCCGTTGAAGCAGCAACAGTTGCAAAAAAAAGTAGTAGACTCAGTTGGTGCTGGAATTTATAAGTCGTTCCTAAAGTAGAATTAAACTTGAGGGGCAGTTGGTGCACCTTCAGTTGGCGCTAAAATAGATCCAGCAGGTGGGGATAAAGTAGATCCCCCTTTTCCTAGGGATGCGGATTTCCAGTATTTAGTAATCGGATGCCTTAGGAGCTGCCAATGGAGCTGGCACTTCAGTCACCGTTCCTAGTCTTGATGCCTTTGCAGTTACTGGTCCTAGGGTTGCTCCTTAGGTCTTCGACTTTAGGAGTTCCTATTGCTCTGATGCCTTTGCAGTTCCTGTTGCTACTAGAGTAGCTAGGGCTGCTGCTCTTGCAGTGCCTGTTGCGGCTTTCGAGTCTGCTGCTCTTGAAGTTCCTTTAGATAGGCCCTAATATAATAATAAGTTCGACCCCGCCGGAGTTCCTGTTGCGAATTTATTATAGTATGGCCTCGCCTTTTGAGTTTAGGCACTCCTAGCCTTTTCACTCCTCGGCTTTTGAAGCTGGGTTCTAATTTGACTTACTACTCGGGCGCAAGGAAAGCATTCCTTAGGGTCTTGGGCCTTTGGGTACTCGGATGTTGAGGAGGGCACAAGGAGGTCTTCCGCTTCCGCACCTTAGGCTTTTTAGTTGAAGTCATCGGCTTCCGCACCTTAGGCTTTTGACTTGGCTTCGGCAGCTTCCACTTAAGAGTTAAAGTCAAAGGCTTCAAAGGCAGCTTCGCCTTTTGAGTTTCCTTCATAGGCAGCTTCGCCTTTTGAGTTTCCTAGTGTTGGTGCTGGGTCCTCGGAAGTTGAGTCATCACCTAAGGCTTCAGAGCCATACTATAATAATTTCCTAAGGCTTCGGCTTCTGAGTAGGGCACAACTAGCTCTGCGGATTTCGAGTTTTTGGTACTGAAGGAAACTTGAGTCAAATACGAGCACCCGGGGTCCGCGCCTCACGCAGAATACCCTAACGCATCACCCCTTATCTTTTGCGAGCAACTCTTTGCGAGCAAATAAAACAGGAGTAATCAATTCAGATAATGAGGAAACACTGACATCATCATCATTATACTTATCACTTGAAAGCTTTTTTAGTAGATTCCTTAAAATTCAAATGAAAAAAAAGGTGCTACTGTTGCTCCTCATGCACAGTTATACTAACTATAGGTGCTACTTTATGTTGCTACTGGTGCTACTGAGTCCACTGTTGCTCCTGCTGCTAGTGAGGACACTAGAGCTACTAAGGCCACTGGTGCGACTACTAGGGAGGCAGCTACTGAGGCTACTGCTGCTAGTGAGTCCACTGTTGCGAGTGAGGACACTGGCGCTACTAGGGAGGCAGCTACTGAGTCAACTGCTCCTAGGTCTTCGCCTGGTGCTGTTGGGGCTGGGGCAGCTTTCGTACCTGATGCTTCCTTACTTTAAAAAGTAGATCCCGCTTCCTTAGTCGAGGCAGCTTTTCCTAGGTATGCTGATTTGAGTTCCCAGTATTTAGTAATCAGATGCCTTTTGAGCTGGCACTGGAGCTGGCACTGCAGACTCTGCCTTTGGAGCTGTCACTGGAGCTGGCACTTCAGACTCTGTTGCTAGGGTTGCCGGGTCCTCGGCTGTTGAAAAGTAGGGCTTCGGCTTTTGAGTTTAACTAAAGGAGGGCACAAGCCCAAAATCAAAGGAGATAAATAGCCCCAAAGGCCCTACTTACTATAATTAAGTTCTAATCCGCCTGTATA